>CM051029.1:18899655-19139655 GCA_027627225.1 Congeria kusceri | reverse complement strand
GTCTATACCGTCACAATTAATTGTTCAAATTGCATTTAAAAGCAATATTGTTATTCCGCAAAGGAATGCACATATTAAAAAGATGCATTGTCTATGAAAGCGACGCTGTCGCACTCAAACTTACTTTTCTATTCTAAATAAACTCAGTTATTGACGTAAAAGTATTGACTTGTGCAGTGCTTATAACACAATTTCATGAATAAAGACGCGATATCAATACAAATGAACTTAGCACAAAAGCTTTATATACATGATAATTTAGGTTTGTACCTTTTGCTGCGCTTATCATGTAACTTTAGGTTTTTCTTTCAGCTTTTATTTGTGTTACTTAATTGGATTTCTAAATTCATGTATGAATTAATAATAAATATTGAAACAGTATTGCTGTTGCTGCTGTTTCTTCGGCTGATGATGATGGTAGTGATGATGATGGTAGTGATTTCGTGATGATGATGACGATGATGATGATGATGATGATGATGATGATGATGATGATGATGATGATGATGATGATGATGATGATGATGATGATGATGACGATGACGATGATGATGATGATGATGAGGGATGATGGTGGTGGTGCTGGTGGTTGTGATGGTGATGATGATGAAGAAACCGATACCAATTTGGTTCATAAACTTTAGATCGTGAATAATAAAACATTTGTATGTACTGTGCAGTCAATTTTCAAGAATAAATGTAAACACAATATAACATATTTATTATTACTATTATAATTATTATTATAATTATTGACAGTAGTAGCATTAGCAGCCGTCGTCGTCGTCGTCGTCGTCGTCGTAGCAGTAGTATAATAGTAGTAGTAGTGGTAGTAGTGGTAGTTGTAGACTTTGTACAGATAGCAAAGACGCGATGTCAATAAAAATCACCTTAACACATATTCTTAATATAATTAGATTTGGATTTTATAATTAGCAACGCTGATAATGTAACTTTTGGGAGTGTTTACTTTTTTTGTTGTGGTTTATGTAGAATTTGAAATTCATCAGAGAATTAAAATAGCATATATGAAGATGGTCATGTTGATGCTGTTTTCGTTGACAATGATGATGATGATGATGATGATGATGATGGTGGTGGTGATGATTGTGATGATGGTGATGATGATGATGGTGGTGATGATTGTGATGGGGATTGTGATGATTTTGAAGTTAATTATTGGAAAGATGGTATCGTTTAAATCAAATTGTCTTCACTTGTGCTCTATGAAGATATTAAAAGCTCTTAAAAGTTTCAAAATATTTTAGACAATAACATATTCTTAACTTCTATTTTTCTAATAGACTACACATACATCTTTCTTATCAGTATTCGGCAATAAAATCGACACTGTTTCCATAGTAACCGATAGCACTTAGGGTCATCAACCTCTGCGGGTGACAATTTAAATGTGACGTTATACTTGACAAAAAAAAAATAAAAAAATAAAAAAAATTCCGTTGAAAGGTTTCCCAAAATATCGCGCAAATTAGATATATATTCTAAGCTAAATATGAATGTAATTTTGGGCAGGTCTTTTAAATATTAAGTTAGACACTTAGCAGCAAACACTATTACAATATACAGTTAATTCATTTCCATGAGTATGTGTTAACAATTGACTTGTTGTTTATTTAGAATAATATACGCACACATTATAATAATAATAATAATAATAATAATAATAATTATTATTATTATTATTATTATTATTATTATTATTATTATTATTATTATTATTATTATTATTATTATTATTATTATTATTATTAGATAATTATATGATGATGATGATGATGGTGATGAAGATGATGATGATGATGATGACGATAATGATGATGATGATGATGATGATGATGACGATAATGATGATGATGATGATGATGATGGTGGTGGTGGTGATTATGATGATGATGACTATAATGATGATGATGATGATGATGAAGATGATGATGATGAAGATGATGATGATGATGATGACGATAATGATGATGATGATGATGATGATGATGATGACGACGATAATGATGATGATGATGATGATGGTGGTGGTGATGATGATGATGATGACGATAATGATGATGATGATGATGATTATGATGATCATGATGATCATGATGATGATCATGATCATGATGATGATGATCATGATCATGATCATGATGATCATGATATCCTAGTAAACGGGCGTTGTCCTTTTTGATGATGATGTGTTAATTATAATATAGTGGTATATCAAATTTGTTGTGAAAAACGGTTTTTGCGTACTCATTTTACTTTTCTTCAATCGTTCTTAACAATACCCGAGTTTTAAACAGATATTAAAACTTAAACATTAAATCATTGTATTTCTTCATTGTGTAATACAGAGAAAAAAGTTTAATAATTAGCATATTATTTACGCTTTCATAAATATTAATAAACAATGGTGACAAATTTCTACAGTAACACTACAATATAGTAATTAAAACTCATAAAAAGTTGCTATTGTAAGGTTTAGAACGTAATCAAAAACACGTAGATGCACACACATTTTCGTGAACAAACGAATTTGTTACTCATGTCACATGAATCAAATAAAAACAGAATAACTGTTTTTTACTAGTTTGCCGAATGTACAGTATAAAGAGCCGCTATTACAATCCACATTCGGTTCTTCTTTGTATAATCTCTCAAAATTTCGCCGAATATAAGAATCGATATTTAATTTACATTTGTACATGTGCATCTTTACACTTGTACAATTTCCGAGATGTTATTTTCATTTATTAGAATAAGTATCTGATTTGTTTATAAATGTTATTACATTATTGTATGTATGTGATGCTCAACACTTTCGTATTACAATGCTTGAAAACTGTGTATAATCGCTACGTCAATATTATTGATATGCAATACTATGATGTGCTGCTATAACATCGTATAATGTTTAAGCAATACATTTTGAAATTAGACCTAGCAGTGCATGCATAAGCTTATTTGCAGATATTTCAAGAAATATGTTATGAAGATATAATATAAAATATAACATAAATAATATTTTTGAAACAAATAATAAAACAGTCATCAGGGGACCTATGGGCGGGTCTCAATTCAATACGGGTAGCTACTGCAGGCCAGTCAACACCCGAGCGGTCTGCTCTTATTCGTTTCCGAATTTTAATTAGTCAGGCTGGCTTGAGCCATTGACCTCGCTTGTGGACAGGCTTCCACCGAGGTGCGGACAACAGGACCAATCAAATTATCCCGGTGCAGGCCCGGTGTGATAAGCACGTGACGGCAAATTAACGAGGTGTGAATAAATCCACTAATCGGGGCGTGGATTTATGGCAGTAGCTAATTAATTAGCTGATTAACAACTTTAATTGTGTATGAGAAGGTTGCTCCTACTCAACACGTATGGAGGCTATCACTTCATACTTTTTACTTAAATATTTTGATAAAATAAGACTAAGAACTGGGCCAAATTTATAAAGAATCTTAGATAAGTTTTGCAATTAAATATTTGTTTATCTTATGTAAAGTGGCATTTACAATTCATCATATATATCAATATCATGATACTCATCATGATGATTATCATCGCTATTATCAGTACCATTACTAATATGTCAGTATTGTTGCATGGGAGTAGTAGTAGTATCATCATCATCATCATCATCATCATCATCATCATCATCATCAATCATCATTATCATCGCCATCATGAAGTTCTGTATCAGTATCATCTTCATCATCTTCATCATCATCATCATCAACAACATCATCATCATCATCATCATCATCATCATCATCATCATCATCATCATCATCACCACCACCACCATCACCATCATCATCATCATGATCATCATCAGCAGCAGCAGCAGCAGCATTATCATCATCATCATCATCACCATCATTATCATCATCATTATCATCACCATAATTAAGTTCTGTATCAATATCTGTTTCATCATCATCATCATCAGCAGCAGCAGCAGCAGTGTCATCATTTATTGATTAACACGGTTTATTGAAAACACCGTGTAACGAACTAATAATAATTATAAGCATGTTTATGCCTGTACACAACAGTAAATTCCGCATTGGATTGGGAGATTCTTGTGTACGGCGTATGGATAGCCTTCCGGTCTCGCTCCGGCCAACTTGATATTCAGGCCGTGCGGGCGCTCGTGAACAGCCAACTGGAGCACTGCGGTTTCATTATAGAAATATCTTTATTGTCAAAAATAAGTAATTGCACAGCACTATGGCTGCATTCGTCCAGGTTTGCCAGCCCCTGTAATACATACATATCTTACCTGTTAGACGTAATTATATTATTCGCCTGGAGACGTTTTAAATATGTAAACTATTGAATGTGTCTATCGGGAATAGTGCGACCGAGAGGCGTCGGACCCCTTCCGGTAGGAGCGCTTTAGGTTCACGTGGCTGCCTGTTTAGGTCAAAGCATCGATGCAACCGTATGGCGTAGAGAAAGTGTGCGCCAGGTAACATTTTGCCTATATATCAATAATAATATACATGGTTAGTAAGGTAGCGTTGCGCCATTGCTATCTTCGCGTCTTTCTCGGAAACAAACGTGTCGGGCTACATCCAGTATGTGCGTTTAAGGTTCCCGCGGCTGTCTGCTCAGGTCCGGTCATCGAGGCTCGAACCGTTGACAGTAAACAAATTGTGCGGCAAGAGACGTTTTCACTGTTCCAGAGGTCCCCGCAGTTCCAGTAATAAATTGCGCTATGTATGGTTTTACGTATTGAGCTAAAATGCGGGATCACAGCCATTGGATTTACAAGTGCTGATGGTTTCTGATATACGCGTGAAATTAAACATGTAATATTTAATTCTATGGCGATTAGAAGGAAATTGTAGGCATATATAGTTTCAAAACGGGTCAGCTTTGTTGCGTATGTGAAATATCCTGTTACTTATGATCAAGAAATTGATATAATGTACACTGTTTACAGTTTAAAAGTTCATTTACAATTCTATTTTAGCAGCAATCGATTTAAAACAATCCAAATCTAGTTTATGTATTCGCATACATGTATTTCGTAAATACTTATTCAATTTTGCGAAATGTTATAGAAGATCTCAAGTTATTTGTATTATTTTTATTTATAAATTATTAAATATATAATAGAAGAGCAAAAAGTACATGACATACGGTAATTTAATTACTCGTAAATTTCATTATTTGAGTGTCGTCATCAACTGAGTTGAATGACGTGTGTACCAAATTTAAACGTTTTCTAGGGTTTCACGAAAAAACCTTTACTGTATGAAAAATTAAACTAACCTCATTTTATCATTGACTGATTGATAGATGACAAAATGAATCGACGTTCGAATTAAGCATAATATGCAATAGTTGTATTAACACTTTAATATTATAACTAGCTGGAACAAAATGTACAGTATCGGTCAAGCGCAGTTGTCTAAAAAGCATATTTAACAAAATAAAAAATCCCACTAGATTTTTTTACCCCAAAAATGTGGAAAAACAATTCCATGGGAAAAAATAAAAATTCCATGGGAAAATGAAAATCCCGTGGGAAAATTAAAAAATCCCATGGGGAAGCCAATTTTGCACAAAAATCTCATTATGACAGAAATGCAATTTTTATGTGAAAAACATCAATTATTGATCACAATTACACACTTTAATGCAAACTTGATGTAAAATAGTAATATCTGAAAGAAAAATGGTATTTAAGCTTGCGAAATTTCGGTTTCGCAAACTTTTTCCGTTGGCCGTTAAATACGCTCAAACTCCTCGCAGTGGTTACCACTGCCACCACGAGTTAAAAAGTTGGAAATTTTCAGGGGAGACGATTATGAGGATATTGAAGATTTAATTTTCACAAAATTTTAATTCTATTATTATTATTTTATAACAATGACACAGACATGTTGCATTATTGGTCGAAGTGTGTATATATAATTGTTCCTTAGGCGTTAACGATGTGTGGATAATGCAAGGCGTTGGAGATGTTAAAGTGTTTAACCAACGTCTAAAAGACGCATTTGTACAAACTGGTCAAGTCGATTGAGTGAGTCTAGTAGAGCACTATTGTCTAATAATATCAAGTCTTTTTAATGCCATGACTACCTGAGTCTAGTTAACTGCAAAAAATTTCGAATGTGTATTACAAAATTACGTGTTTCATCTCATAGATTCCATATAGAAACAGGCCGATGGAATAGACCAGAAGCCCCACCAGTTGAAAACAGAACATGCTTTTTATGTCATACGTTAGAAGATGAATATCACTTTATTATGGAATGTGTTTTATATAATGATTTACGTGCTAAATATATACCCAGATATTTTCGCACCAGGCCAAATATGCAAAAATTCATACAACTACTTTAAACAAAAACAAAAAATTGCTTAGAAATTTAGGGGCTTATATATTTTATTCCTTCGAGTTAAGAAATCAGTCCTTATATGACTTATTTTACTAACCAGACTGTTGTTATACTTTTTGTAACTGTAAGTATGTACTGAGATTTAAACTTAACTTAAACTGAAATGTCCTAATCATGTGACTCGTATGTATTTGAAACTGTTAGGCTCGCACGCGTATGCATATTTCTATGACATATGTCTCTTTATAGTTATATCTCCACCTTATATGTTACACTACTCTATTCTTATACTGTTTAGTAAAATATGATTGCGCCATCTCCATCTCCAACGTGTTTTACAGTGTTTCATAATTGTATGCTCCATAAGCAACAAACATTGTATACATGTACTTGTTTAGTTATTTCGGTTCTATACTCTATCCTGCCATATTGCTTTATGTAAATATGTTGTCCTCATGGGTTTTTGGACCTAATGGAACTTATGAAAATAAACTATCAAACTATAACGAGTTAAAATGAAACACAAGTAAATAAATAAAAAAGTAAACATAACAACGCAACGATTTTACGTTGTCCACGTTTTTATTATGTGCTTGCCTATATTCACATGGATTTCATGCCGGCAGGGATTTAATGGGCTATGCTCGGATACGGAGGTTGTAATACGCTTTCATTACAATGTAAACAGGCCATAATCTTAAGTGTCCTGTTTCTTGTTTATATTTATTAAATTACAAGGACGTTAACATATGAAAGTTAAGCGGTTAAGGGCACATTTACGAAACAGGAAGGAAACAGACACTGTACTAAATCTGCCAAGATACTTTACAAGCTGCGTAAAGGTATCAACACGAATTATTTATTGCATCCATTTTCTAATTTAAAATTTATATTAATTTTCCTTATTTCTTGGGTTGATAAGAGTTTAAAATTATCAACATATTAAACGAAATATAAATACATCATGTTTTCATGCAGATTCTGTTTTGCTATAAATGTAGGTCGTATTTCTGTTCGAATGCTGGCCGAAAAAATACTTTCACAAAGATGTTTGTTTCACAGATATCACCGAGGGAAACTTTACAATGTTAATTACTTAATGCTGATATTGTTTGTGCAATAACTGGGTATAAATATTACATGAGTTTCTAAAATTGATATCCATTTTAGTCCAGTTGTTTTGGTTATGTAGCGTGCCATAACAATACATTGTTGTAACGCGTACGGAACGAAAATTTGTCTTGTGCAGTGAAGCAGCCGCTTTATAGAAACACTTTTCCAAATGAAAATTAACTAAAATATAAAAATAGCGAAATAGGAAACTTAGATAATTTATTTATTTTAGTAAAGTTCAGCGATGAGTAAACTGGTTAGCTGTAAATATAAGCGATATATAAAGACAGTCAACAACTGAATCCAATGAATAGTAATGCTTACCTATATCACGATTGTATTAAAGTGACCATTGCACATATGCAATTCTTAGGGGCTAATGAAATAAAAGGACATCAAAAGGAACAAATGGTAGGCTCACCAATAATCTTTGCACACATACCATACAATTCGGTAACACAAGCTTGAAAAGTGTCACCGACATCAGCTAAATAATGCTGTATTAGATCAGATTAGCATGTCAATAAATACAACATATGCATAATTTCATTCATGTCATTGTCTAAAAAGCAATATTTATGTATTAACTTTTCTAATCTCCTTTACATATTTTATGTAAGATTTTGAAATCTGGAGTTATAAATGTTCTTCCATTACAAATAGAAAGCCTTTAAAATTACATTAAGAAGTTTCGCAAACAAGCAAATCTTAAACAATATTTATTTGAAAAGGTTTTGTATTTTAAGGTAAAGAAAACATAGAGCAACATTCAAAGAAATGTAAACAAGTATCTAAACCAATACAAAATCAAAACAGACATTAGTTGACGATTTTTGGACAGTATGGGTTAAAGAGATACACTTAAAGCAACATGCTGGACATAATTGCGATATAAAATAAATTATACGTTGAAAGTCAAACCATTAATTGCAATAATTGCATACATTATTTCAATATACATACTTTTTCATCGAGCTTAATATATTATTAAATAATGATATTAGGCAAAATTATTGTCCTTTACATTTACAATGCCGTGTTATAAATTGCTTTCACTTTTGTTTTAAGATCCTCCCAAAATGCTGTCATTTCCTCTGCACTGCCGTTGATAGGGTAATCAATAAACGAATCCTGTCGCAATAGCTGCAAACTCTCCGGGATACCTCGTGTTGAGTCGGAATCGTAGAACATTGCCAAAGATATAGGCTTTCCTCTCTGATTTGATTCTTCATTCGTCATGTGTGCAGCTATCTTCCACTCCAAACCTTGTCTGGAACCATTCGAAAGGACAAACACAACAACCCGACTGGCATGAATTAATTTCGTTATAACGTTGCAAAGCGGTAGTCCATCGAAGATGTCGTCATACACAAAAACAGAATATTCCAGTTCTGCGAGTTTTGGTTTCAGAGTGTCCAAAACAAATTCACGGGCGTCTTCTTCGTAGGCCAGGTATATGTCGTACTTGAATCGCGGAGTTCGCAAAGAACTTTCAAGTGATGTATAGTCATTGTATCTAACATCTTTATTGTATCCAACGTAGTACCAATAACGTATTTTCCATCTAAACCGATGGATGAAGGAGGCAACTATGATATTGAAAATGACGAACAGGGCAACAACTAATGCAATAAGAAGCGATGTGTATGAAGCGCAGAACTTTCTCAGGAAAGAAATTTGGTACATCAAATCGTCTTTGGTCCTGATAACTGTAGGTGTAGGAGGAACCGAGATATTATGGATGAAATAACATGTCGATATTTGAACAGTTAGAAGAGTTGACGACGGATATGTGTGTTGAAGGATCCACTCTAAAACTTCTAGGTTGTCACATGAACAAGTTATTACATTATTTGTCAGGTCCACTGTCAACGTTTCGTTGTTTCTGGATGATACAATGCCTTCAAGATCTGCTCGCAGTTGTTTGCTCAGAGTAAGTATGTGGTTTTCTGATAGATTTAGCACGTTTAAGTATTGCATGTGAAATAGTCTGTGATCAAAGCCAATTAAATTATTCGTAGACAGGTCGATCCATTTCATTTTGTTTTGATTCCTGAAAAGTTCAGGATGAATTTTATTGATTAGGTTAATGGACAAGTCGACGAATTCAAGGTCTACATTTGAAGTAAATATCGTGTTGTTTTTAACAGCGGAATAAAGGTAATTTCTGTGAAGGTGTAGACGCTTTAGTTTCGAAAAATTGATAAAGAAATTGTCTTTAACGGTAGCACAAAAGTTGTTACTAAGGTCAATAGCTTCGACTTTTTTCCCGCCATGAACAGGTCCTGTCCAGCAATGCAACAGTGAACCAGAAGCGTTGATTGTTTTCACCGAGTTGTTTGAATCGATATAAAAGCCATATATTGGCAATCCAATCTTGCTGTGGCTTATATCGATATATTCTAACTTGGGTGGTAGAAAAGCAGTTATAGTACTTACTGGAATGGACAGTAGTGGTTTCGGACATTCTAAGTCATTTATAAAACCCAAACCTACTTGAGTATGGTACTCTTCGGTAACAGATACACCGTTCAAATTTGTTTGTGCGGTTCCAGTGACATTGACATGTTCAGACCTTCGAGTTGAATACTCTGACTTGTCGAAATCGTGCAAAACAGCAAACTGAAGGCCCATATGGGAATACGATGCCTCAATTGTTTTTACGTTTACCAATTGATATGCAAACAGCATATACATACCTAGTTCAAACTTGTTTCGCCTAACTCTAATATGTTCAAGCGTCTTTGGAAAGAATGCAAACGCGTCTATTGCGACTGAACTTATTTTGTTATTATCTAATGAAATCATTTTCAGTGAGGTATGATGAATCGATTCAATCATTGATTTCGAAATAGTGACAGAGCATTCTATTTGATTTGTGGCTTTAAGGCTGTCCAATATAAGAACTTCAATGCCTGGATTTAAACTTGGAAAGCTTTTGGCAGGATTTTCCAAGCCCAACTCATAATTCATAGACAGATCAAGCATTCGAAGGTTTCGCATATTTAGAAATGCGTTTTCACTAATATTTAACACTCCGCAGTGGACGATTGATAAGTTTGTCACATGATTCAAGTTTGCTAATGTGCTATCGGTGATATTTTGTAGAACACAGAAATCACGATAGTGCCATTTTGGAGTAATTAAGTCCCCTGATATCCTGATAACCTTTAGATTCGTCATATTTTGAAACTCTTCCCCAAATGGAACAACTGAAAATCCGTCGATCCATATTTCTTGTAACGAGGGAACATTTGCCAAGCTTGGACCGGGATAACCGGTTGTTATACTACTTGGAATTAAATTTGTTTGATACATTATCAATTTCTTCAGAGATTTTAGACATATAAAAATGTTGCCATCGGTTTCATTTGTGACTGGAAATTGTTCATTATGGGCAATATCAAGACTTTCTACATTCTCAAGGCCTGAAAACGTTTTGCTTTCCATCGTTGCGCAGTTATTACTTATCGAATTGATTGAAGTATTGAACAAAATCAACTCTTGCAAACTGGTGTAGTTTACAAACGGCGTCTGCGTTTTGCAGGTCAGATTATAGAGGTTGTTGTGCGACAAGTTCAGTGATTGAATCGCACTCTCGTTTATATACTTAAACTCTGGTAAACGCCCTTCCAACATATCATTTGATGTGCAGTCTACTTTCAACAGACCTTGTTCATATTTCGAAACACATGAACATGGAAAACACACGTTATTAATGAGTTCAGCTCTAGTTGTCATGGTGAGCAAAATCAGCAACAGTGACAATATATACACTGTTATAACCGCCATGATCTGAAAGACAAAATATAAAAGTACACAAAACGTCAAGTGTAAGCGTTACCAATGATACATAAACTCATTAAAATTCTGTAAAACAGTACATATGTGTACCTATATCGTCAATCACCTCAAAGAAAGACACTTTACAGCAATAAAAGCTATGGTATTGTTTTAGTATACATTATGTTGTACTTTCAATATACGTGAAAGCACGTTCGTTACAAATGTTTTATTTCAGTCATGAAATTCCACATCGTTATGGTCTTTATCTCGACGTTTATTTATATACATGTAGTTGGGATATTTATTTTTGAACTATTAAATATGGTCAAAAAGGAAAAAAACAACAATGTCGTTGTAATTTCCGATGGTTTGTATTAACATTTGTATTAATTGCAACTAGTTACCGAACTATGTTTCTCCGTTAATATGTTCAGTTACATGAGTATGGAATTTTAAAATGTCAATGAGAAGTGTTGTGGGAAAACCGGGCTTTATGCATGTTCGTAAAGTGTCGTCCCGGATTAGCCTGTGCAGTCCGCACAGGCTAATCCAGGACGACACTTTTCGCTCTTATGGTATTTTCTGTTTCAGTGAAGTCTCTTCTAAACATAAATGCACGTAATGCGGAAAGTGTCATCCCGAATTGCACAGGCTAATACGGGACGACACTTTACGCACATGCATTAAGCCCGGTTTTTATGTATATGTCATTTCATTAAATAGACATTCCAAGAAAATGATCCTCACAAATAAATATTTTCACTCGCGGCTGCGCCACTGGTGAAAATATCATTTTCTATTAACACTCGTAAAATAAAATAGTTTACGATCTTACTCCGAAATCAACAAATACTATCTATGTCCTCTTTTATTAAGCGCGATTGTTTTAAAATAAAGCATGTATGAGATATATTTCATATTTTATACATGATTTTGTGACTGCGCCCATAGCTGAAGAAATACACTTTTTATGAATATTTCAATTTGCGAATTAGCTTTAGAAATAATGTCAGTAAAAGTAGTAAAAAACACCAAGTTTTGTATTTTGCATTAAATTAATTACTGTGTCAATACAAGTATGCAATTTATATTAAATTAAAGAAACAAATAACACCTCCCAACAATACAAATTGCGTCAAACTAAACGCCTTTCGTTACCTTTTATTCAAATTCGTGTATGAAATAATGATTATGATTATAAAACTCCATATGCATAAGCATGTAATTACCTTTCATTGAAACCTTCACAAAAGTTATTAATATATATTAATAATGCGAAACACCGTTCTGAAATATCTCTTTAATCGCACGAATACTTGGGTTGTATGTTATCTGATTGTAATAAAACGTTTTGTTTTATATCGTTTTCACATTATTAATGAGGAAATTACCGGTTTCGAATGCCATATTTCATTGAAAAAAGCTGATAAGAAATTATTTATTAAGAAGATTTCTGACACACAGGAAAAAATTAGCAAGTAGTGAAAGCAGTTTAAGGACCATTCACGCCATGGACAAATATACAACATTCCAAACAGTTTAAGGACCATTCACGCCATGGACATACATACAACATTCCAAACAGTTTAAGGACCATTCACGCCATGGACAAATATACAACATTCCAAACAGTTTATGGACCATTCACGCCATGGACAAACATACAACATTCCAAACAGTTTAAGGACCATTCACGCCATGGACTAATATACAACATTCCAAACAGTTTAAGGACCATTCACGCCATGGACAAACATACAACATACCAAACAGTTTATGGACCATTCACGCCATGGACATACATACAACCTTCCAGGTTTAAGCCCTGGTCACACTGTCACGATTTTGGCCACCATAGCCCACGGTTGGTCGCGGACGTGTTAATCTATGGTGTACCCTTTGTGTCAAAAGTACATACAGGGTGTTTCAAAAAATATGTTACACTTTACAATCTGTGTAGTCCAAATACAAATAATCAAATTGACTATATATTATACTTCAATTATAGAATCACGCCATATTCTATTCCTACACTTCCGTATTTGAAGGATACCGATATTGCATCGAGATTGCATTTTGCGACATGGATGACGGACAATGCCGATATCGTGGACAAAAGATGGTTAAGAGATGAATCTTACAATCAACAGTGTACGATATTAACAGCTCTTGAAGAAACAGTTCTTGCCAGCACTTCGTGGAAAAGAAATTAAACTTGAAAAAATATGGTTCCAGCAGAATGATGTGACACTGAACAAAGCTCATTGCGTTTTTGAGTGGTTGGAAAAAAAGTCTGATTTAGTAATGATCTCGTTAAAAACAGATCGACGATGGCCACCTCATTCGCCGGACTTAAGCCCATTGGAATTTCTTCTGTGGGGTTTCCTCAAAGACAATGTGTACAGAGTCCGGCCTACGTGCACAGAGGATCTTAAGGCATCAATTAATCATGAAATAAAACTGAAAACAACCCAGACGTTTAGATTTGTGATAGCTCATTTGATGAACAAATTACATAAGGTGAATCGTCAAAAAATTTTAAGGTGCTGACCGCTATTGCATTTTTATGTAACCTTACATACATGCTGTACTCTTTGACCTATAACATGAAATAAATGTTTGTGTGTTATCTGATCAATAATATATTTTATTTAGTTTTGAAAGTGTAACATAAACACACGGCAGCTAAATATTGATGTTACTATCGTTATACAGTTGAACTAAGAGTTAAAAAATTATGACTGCAGTCATACATTTATAACAGCAGTTACATTTACAAATATAACTGCAGTTGCAATTTATACCGAAGGTGAAACAATAAGACAGTTGTCATAAAATTATAACTGCAGTTAAACTGTTTGTCTGATGCATTATGTAATGAAATATGTATCTTAGGTTTATTGTATAATTTTAAAATTCATATTTCAATAAATAAATGCATTTTGGACAAAAAGGCATTATATAAGACTTGACTTCATTCCCCAAAAAAAACCTTAGACCTTAAGTTTAAGATTTGGTCAGAAAAGTGTAATAGCGGTTAGAATTTTATGACGACTGACATATTTTTATAACTGTTGGTATAAATTATAACTGCATATATATTTGTAAATGTAACTGTTGTTACAAATTTATAACGGCAGTCATAGAATTGTAACTGTGGTTACAATTTTATAACATTAGTTATCTCTCTAGTTAGCTAGCAGGCGTATATGTACTTTTGACAAAAATGGTACGCCATATTAATGGTGATGAGTCGGGATGCACTGTGTCCGATTGTTTCTTCCTACGTATACCTACGGTTGTTGTAAGACAAGACTATGAATATCAACGGCAGTTGTCGGCTACCGCAGCCGATTCACCACGGTTTCACCAAGATATGGTAGGATGTGTTACGGTTGTAATACGTTAACGTTATGTATACGCTACGGTAACAGACGATAACAGACGATTGTTAACGTTTCTCCTAAGATTGTTTTAAAAGTAACCGATGATTCATCACTATTAACTTACGAGCAGCCAATAATTCCCACGCTTCCTACGCTCCTAGACGATTTGGACATCACGATGCATACTCGCGCACCCAAAGTAGGCAAATGTAGTAAGTGCGTACTAACATCGCAATGAACCGTACAAACAAAGCGACCCAATCGTCGCGTTGTTGTGGTCAATCGTGTATATTCGTGAGTAGTAATGACAGTTGCCGCTCAAGATCCTACTGGAATCGTAACTGAACCGTAGGGCAAGTGTGGAAATCCGTACAATATACGTAGCAAAAAGTACTTTAACGTAGTACAGTCGTTTAATTTATATGTCATAAAATCAGTCACGATTAATCACAATTAAACACGAAAGGCCACAAATGCCTCTACAATGGCTGATTGATATACGATGGCATTATGATTTTCCTACGTTTTGGAAAAATCGTGGCGGCGCTACGATAAGCCACGAATGTTTTGAGCATGTTCAAAACTGTCGTAACTCTTCCCGATCGATACGGATCACCAAAGATTCTTCATGATTCACACATATGCCAGTACGTATGTGTTCACGCTTTACCAAGATTTTGTAAATAGTGGGCAATCGTAGCCAAATTCGAGAAGGTGTGACCGGGGCTTAAAATGAATACAACTAAAGTGATCGGTATGTAAGGGTCCGTGCGAAGCGACCTTAAACTCACACTTTGCCCACAGGTGACAATATACGCACATGTAATTAACCAAAATGCACACAGAGTAGAAAGACTGTGGCTAAAAAGGGAACTGAAAGCAAGCGAATTATGAGTGCATTTTTTTTACAAAGGATACATTTGTTTGAAATTAGTTCAATGTCTCACTCCTTAATATCGTTGTTTTCGGTATAAGGTGGTAGTTGACCTCGTTTTGGATAGAGATCCAGACCACTGTAAAGACCAGCTAGTGAGATATTTTGCAACTTCAAACTTGACTTCAAACGTGGCTTCTTATTCAATAATATATACGAAATCATACTAAAATTTAATTATAAACACATATTTTTTTCCAAACCACTCTTCGTAAACGGAATTATAAATATGCATAACAGTGACATGAGTAAGCAAACCAATCTGAATGGGGCAAGAGTAACCGATACAGCGTATAAGTAAGGAGCATCGATTGTTATTGCTTCGGAGCCTACATAGTCAAAAGTAGGTCATACGATGCAAACATCTATCAATGTTAACATATTTCTAATACGATGCGTTCTGTCGATTTTGCGCACAACAGTTTTAATTAATACATTGCAGAAGTTTATTGTCAAAGTATTCAGGATAATGATCGGTTACAAAAAATAACACATTCGCAACCAGTCAAATATTACCGATCTAGCGCAATAATTTAGTGGTCTTATTGTAGGACACATGTGAATATTTTATTTACATACAAGTGCATAATGAAAGAAGGTGAATTAGCGATTTGAATGAATTGACCTTTTCAAGAATTGTAATAACTCAAACGATCATGTAATGTTTGCATTATAATAGACATGGCAAGCATTAGCTTAAACAATAACTCGGTAAGAAAAAAAACGTGAACTGTTGTTTGGATTTACTGACTCGTTGTCTGCAAAGAATTACCTAGATCCCGCGATACAGGTTCATGAACTCACCCTCTTTAAAGATCGTTGGCTTCCGCCAACAATCTAAAATACAGTCGAAACGCGATACTACGAACAGTCACTGGAGACACTGATTTATTCGAAGTACTGCGTTTCTCGTAGTAGCGCGTCTTTCGAAATGTACGCTAGTAACGTAATACTAGAACACTCAGTGTTCATTCAGTGTGTAATTTGCGTCATGTAGTAACGTTTACAAACACACTTGTTAAAGCAATTTACGGTGCTGGAGAAAAAAGGACAAGAAAGACTAGAGAATAAGAACAGAATGAAGAATGACAAGAGAAACAGAATTGTGAGAGACTGGTAAGAAGATTGTGAAGGAAGTGTGAACGAGGTTGTAGAGCGAGTAAGGACGAAGAAGATACGCCAAGGGCAAATGAAGAATGATAGAGAATGAGAAAGAAGAGAGAGTGAGAAATGAGTGTAAGAGAAAGACAAATGTAAGAAGAAAAAGTAGGAAAGAAGTATTCGTTTAAAAGAATATGAAAACGTGTGACGAGAAAGAAGCGACACTTAGAGAGAGAGGTAGCCAATCGAAAGTAAGTGACGGAGAATTGTGAACAAGACGGGAAAGGAAGAGGTGGTGAGAAGGCATAGCTAGTGAAGCAAAATGTGAACTAAGTGTTTGTTAGAGAAAGCAAAATATATAGTTCGTTAAAGCTAGAAAAAAAGGAAAGAGCAATGGAATAAGGTGAAATAAACATTAGCTTTATAATTTTGGTTACATTATGATAAACTTATTAGGCTATGCCATAGTTAGAGACTTAGGAAAGTGTTATAATGAATGCATAGAGAAAAAAGAAGTAGTTAATAAAACCATCGGGCAATCAGGACCAATACTAAAGATGGTTGGCTAACAGAGCCCGGGCAACCCTGTCCGATGGGAAATATCTGCATTGATCAATAAAGACCTAGCTTACCGTATTTACCCTATGTATTTGGACAGTCTAAATATTGGGACACTTTGAAATTTGATTTTTTTCTTGTCCATAAATATTGGGACATAAAAATATAATGGTAAATTGTCTTCAATTTTGCCAATTTAAAATAAATATCTCTCGATTTCAATATGATCAGAGTAGTAAAGTTTTAATATAAACCGTATATTGCAATAAATATGCTGCAAATAATAAGAGTGTATCCCTGTTATATAATAAAAACTACAATGACTACCGTTTTCAAATGTTTATGCATGTATTACGTCATGTACGTAAAATGATATTCACATTCAAGTATTTATTGAACTCTCTCATGAGCCAATAAGTGTGCCACATGCGGCGTTCTTAGCGCTAAACAAACACGTCTAAGGCCTGTTTAATTGACCCGAGGTGCAAACTGTGTACTAACATGCAATTCTACCCTGCATTTTTAATTTACACGCTCCACTCAGTTAAGCACGCGACATAACGACAATCGATGTGTGTGTGAAAATACATTGGGTCGAATATTACCCTATATTTTGGGACACGTTTTAGGGAATTATGATGGTATGACCCTTTATATTGTAATTATTTTTATGTGTCCCAATATAAGGTGTAAATACTGTATTAGCTGAATTCTGAAATTATTTTGCCATTTATATACACATTCACTATATCTGTGTGCAGGTTTTAATCCATTAAACGTTATTGTACGCTCCCGGTTATATACATAACACGTTCAGTTGTGAAAATACAGCAAAGGTTAACATCGTCCTCTGTTGTCTAGTGGATACCACGTTAGAATATCAATGTACAGGAGCCCAGTTCAAACCTGCGAAGCTTGGATTTTTGGCCTTGACATTTTTTGATTGTATATGCTATGGTTAATTGATTTTCATTTATTTAAAAAATAATTTATGATCTATTGTTGTTTATCGGCCAATACAAAACGATTTAGGCTTCAGATGGGTATGATTTAAACAACGAGGGCGTTAGCCCAACAAGTTTAATAACCACGCATTAGAATGACAAAGAGTTGTTTATTGGTCTTTAAACAGCGATTATGCGAAAATTATTTCGATTCTAACGTGATTTGACAAATATTTTTGCAATTGAAATTAGAACAATATTTTGCTATGCTCCGCTCAAAATCGGGACTTCTTTTTGCGTTATTTGCTGGGTAAATTAACAACGACAATTGTATTTTTGTCTACTGAAAAATCTGTGAGCATCTTTTTAGGATATATAATACATTATTATAACAAGTCTGTGTTTGAGAACAGCATAGACGACATATATCAATTGAAATGTTCAACACAATACAGACATTGATTTAATGCAAATTCAACGTGTACAAGAACTACGTACACTGCATTTCTATGATGTTGGTGGCTTACTGTCAACAATTTAAACTTAAATGTGACACGCCATGTTGTTTTGACTCATTTTTAATTTCACATGTACTGTTCATGCAGAATAGTCGATAATGCGTGTTAGTTAGGAACATTAATTTTAAGTGATTCGTAACCTACTGAGTCGAAATCGCGCTCTACTGGCCTTGGGCAACAGTATTTCCTCGGGTTGACAAAATGCACTATTGCCCTCAAACAATGCAATTTTATATAATGCTTACCGATTTCACGATTGTCTTAACAATCGGAATTTTATCATATTTTTCAAGTGACGATTATACATATGAAATTCATGGGAACTAATAGAAAACAACGATATCAAAAGGAACGAAATGTAGGCTCACCATCAATCTTTGCACACATACCAGTCTATTCGGTAACACAAGCTTGATAAGTATCACCGACATCAGCTAAATAATTCTGTATTAGATCATAGTAGCATGTCAACATAGACAACATATGCACACATTCATTCATTTTATTGTCCAAAAAACAATATTTATTTTTGAAATCTTTTCTAATCTCCTTTCTGTATTTTACGTAAGAAATTGAAATCTGAAATTTTCTTCGATTGCAAATAGAAAGCATTTACAATTACATCAAGAAGTTGCGCAAATGAGGTCAACTTTAGTCAAACCTATAATTGCATTAATGGCATAAATCGTTTAAAAATACATACTTTTTCATCGAACCTATTTAATAGTGATATTAAGCAAAAATATTTTCTTTTACATTTACAATGCCGTGTAATCAATTGTTTTTACTTTTTTTTCAAAATCCTCACAAAATGCTGTCATTTCCTCCTCACTACCGTTGATAGGGTAATCAATAAACCCATCATGACGCAATAGCTGCAAACGCACCAGGAGACCTCGAATTGAGTCGGAATCGATGAAAATTGCCACAGATATAGGCTTTCCTCTATGATTTGATTCTTCATTCGTCATGTGTGCAACTATATTCCACTCCAAACTTTGTCTGGAACCATTCGAAAGGACTAAGAGAACAAGCCGGCTGGCATGAATTAATTTCGTAATAACGTTGCAAAGCGGTTGTCCATTAAAAATGTCGTCAAACACTAAAACAGAACATTCCAGTTCTGACAGTTTTGGTTTCAGTGTGTCCAAAACTAATTCACTGGCTTCTTCTTCGTAGGCCAGATATATGTCGTACTTGAGTCGCGGAGTTCGCAAAGAACTTTGAAGTGATGTAAAGTCATTGTATCTAGCATCTTTATTGTAACCAACGTAGTACCAATATCGTATTTTCCATCTAAACCGATGGATGAAGGAAGCAACTATGATATTGAAAATGACGAACAGGGCCACAACTAACGCAATAAGAAGCGATGTGTATGAAGCGCAGAACTGTTTCAGGAAATAAATTTGGTACATCAAATCGTCTTTGATTCTAATATCTGTTGATGTAGGAAGAACCGAAATATTATGAGTGAAATAACATGTCGATATGTGAACAGTTAGACGAGTTGACGATGGATATGTGTGTAGAAGGATCCACTATAATACTTCTAGGTTATCACACGATCAAGTTATTACATTATTTGTCAGGTCCACTGTCAAAGTTTCATTATTCCTGGATAATACAATGCCTTCAAGATCAGCTCGCAACTGTTTGCCCAGTGTAATTATGTGGTTTTCTGATATATTTAGCACGTTTAAGAATTGCATGTGAACTATTCTATTATAAAAGCCAATTACATTATTCATAGACAAATCGATCCATTTTAATTTGGTTTGATTCGTGAAAAGTTCAGGAGGAATTTTATTGATTCGGTTAATGGACAAGTCAATGTATTCAAGTTTGTATAAAATATCATGGCATGATCTACAACTAAATAAAGGTAATAACGTTGGGGTGTAAGCGCTTAAGTTTCCGAAACTTTACAAGGACATCTTCCTTACTGGTAGCACAAAAGTTGTTACTTAGGTCAACAATTTCGATATTTGTTACACCATGCACAGGTCCTGACCAGCAAGTAAAAAGTGAATAAGAAGCATTTACTGTTTTAAGTGAGTTATTTGAATCGAGATAAACATCATATATAGGGTATCCCATCGTACTGAGGCTTATATCGTTATATTTTAACTTCGGTGGTATAAAGGCAGTACAAGGAACGGTTGGCATGGACAACAGCAATTTCGGACAAAAATCCTTTCTAGTTTCAACATGAGTGAGGTTGTCTTCGGTAGCAGACTAAGGTGTGTACGAGTATCTTTGCCCGGTTAATGCCACATAGTCATATCCAGACATCATCGGGTTTGAACTATGACTTGTCAAAATCATGCAAAACCGAAAACTGATAGCCCATATGGGAAAACGATGCATCAATCCTCCTAACGTTGAGCATTTGATATTCAAACAACATATAGTATCCGAGTTCAAATTTGTTTCGCCTGATTCTTATTATACTCCAAAGTCTTAGTAAGTAATGCAAATGCTTCTTTATCGATTGAATTTATCGTGTTATCATCTAATGAAAGCATCTTTAGTGAGGTATTTTGAATCGATTCAACCATTGTTTTCGAAATGATGATAGGGCTTTTTATTGCATTTGTGATTTTAACGCTGTCCACGATAAGAAATTCAATTCCTTGAGTTAAACTTTGAAAGCCCTTAAAAGAACAGGATTGCCCAATAATTAATAATTCATAGACAGATGAAGCATTCGGAGATGTTTCATTTCTTTAAAACCGTGTGCACAAATATACAACACCCTACAGTGGACGATTGATACATTTGTGACATGATTCAAACTTGCTCATGTGTTGTCGGTAACATTTTGTACATCACAGAAATTAAAATATTGCCATATTTGGCGTTATTAAGTCGCCTTATAACTTTTAGGTTCGTCATATTTTGAAACTCCTCCCCAAATGGAAAACTGAAAATCCGTTACTCCATATTTCGTCTAACGAGGGAATATAGCCAAGCTTAGACCGGGATAACCGGTTGTGATACTAATTGGAATACTAGTTTGATACATAATCAGTTTCTTTTGAGATTTTAAACATGTAAAAATGTTACTATCGCTTTCATTGGTGACTGGGAAGTCTTCTGTATGGGCAATAATAAGAACTTCTAACTTTTCCAGTCCTGAAAATGTTTCGCTCCTTACAGGCTCACTATTATTACGAATAGTGTTGATTGAAGTATTTAACAAAAACAACTGCAAAAGGGTGTCTGCGTTTTGCTGGTAGGATTATAAAGGTTGTTGTGCGACATGTCCAGTGATTGAATCTGACTCTCGTTGACGTTCTTGAACTCTGGTAAACGGCCTTCCAACCTTGTGTTTGAACTGCAGGCAACTTTGAACAGACCTTGTTCATTTTGCGAAACACAGTAACATGGAAAACACACGTTATTAATTAGTTCCGCACTAGCTGTCATGGTACCCATGCATAATATATATGTTGTTTTAACCACCATGATTTGAAAGTATATATGTTCTGCGCAATATTGGAATCGGGACGATTCCAGAATCGCCCTGGGCGTTTTTGGAATTCCAGTACGGTCCGCTTTAATTGGAATTCCAAAAACGCGCAGAGCAGTTCTAGAATAGTTCTAGAATAGTCCGTGCGCAATTTTGGAATTTGGACAAAGTTGGAATTCATGAAATCGACCATGTTTATTAATTGAGTTTAATGTGTCGTCATCGTCATACCAATCATACAAATATTGAGTACATTATGTATCACACAATTCTTGAAAACAGTTATTGTAAGCATTCTGAAAATTATGTTTTAAAGCAATACAAGTGTGAATATTCAAATGGTTTTCTTGCATTCGAATTAATCGAACTAAAGGTGTATGCTTTATTATTTTCCAACACAAAACATACCATGCAGATTTAAAGGCTAGACTAAAGGTTTTATTTTTCTATTTGCATATAACAAGAACACATACAACATTGTATGACAATAATAATTAAAAATATATCATTGTCATTTAACATGTAAAAATGGTTGACTGAAATTGTACGGCATATTTTAAAGCAGAAACATTAGTTGTATTCACGGTTATTTAAACAATAACTTTCACCAATGCTCAGGAAAAATAAATATCGTACGGACTAAAACTGCTTAAATTTCAATGTCATAAAATTAATTTAAATTAATATGTTGGCAAAAACTAAAAAATAATATTATAATTGTAGATAAAACAACCCAAGTAGATGTCAAAATACCTTTTTAACAAAATCAATTATTTTTTGTGTTAAGTATATTTAACATTTTATTGCCACCGCAGTTTTATAAATACATTGTATTAGTTTCAAAGAAAAATATTTTTTATGTAGTAGTATTTTTTTTTTTTTAAATTAAAATGAATTAATATATTGGTATTCAGTTAATTAATGAAGAAATTACGTTTAATATTTCAACATGTACATTCTAAAATAAAAAATATATATATTTATATCTTTTGTGAGACATTACAGAGGCAAAAATATTAAGGACAAATAAAGTTACGGAGCGGATATACTTTCGATCCGCTCTCTCATATATTTTCGGACTCCGATCGACCACTCACTCGAACGCTCGCACACACGCACTCACCCACTTACTCACTCACCGATTCACTGACTGATTGACTCAATGCTTAACAATGCAAAACAATATGTCACATGTTCCAACTTTCTAGTAAAATAACATATGATTATTGCGTTTTTACAGATTTGATATTTTTGGATCTGTCCCTTAAACTATGAAGATGGGAGTGTAGCACGCTACTGTGAATGTCTGAAATAATTATTCACTATTATACGACAGTATGTTGAACCAAATATTTTATATTTGTTTGTTTTTTTGTGTTGTTTTTTTTGTGTGTGTTTTTTTAGAGTTTCATGTTTATTCATCATAGTATAACTACAAACAAAACATGCAAAAGTACACATTAAGAATGACACGAAATATCGTTTATAAATACAGTCATTTGCAATGAATAAATCTCTCTCTATATATGTATATTCACGTTAGATATATTTAATACAATTTGCATTTGTGATTTATGTCGCTCTTTCTATTACTTTGTTTTGATGATTATAAAGAATAATGCAATAAATTTGAATTTCTGAAATCTAAAGTTCTATAAACGATTCAAGACGTCTTAAATATTATTTAAATAGTGTACTTTACAATGTATAATTCTGCACAATACAGATATGCGCAGTGATTGATTTGATCAAGAAGTGACAATTATTTTGAAAAAAATTACAACAAATGATAAAAGTGGTATAGACAAGTATTTGGTTTTTGTGTTACACATGTTATGGTGTTAACCTTTAACTATTAAACCTTTATTTACAACTCTTGTAAGGGAAGGAAAATTGAATAACAGCATAAGAATACGTAACAAAAAAGGAAGAGAGAAAACATCGTACTCATTTAATGTAACGTACATACTAAATGTACTGTGTACGGTGATGCACAGGATGTATTTACAGAATACAAAGCAGATAACCGACTTGTAGACAATATTCTGTCGAAAGCAAAAATAATATATCCAGTCGATTAAGAGAACAAAACTGTTTTGTACTATTAAATGTTGCCTTTTAGTAAATTTCCAAATGTGAATAGTAAAAAGTGTTTAACACCTTTTTTATTATAATAATTTGTCAATGTTAATAGGTCATCTAATAATGTTTTCATCATATCTATTGGCCGAGTTCTTCTGTCACTCATTATATAACAAACATAAATGTTAAAACAAATATGGCTTTAAATAATATTAACATCGTGATTAGTATCATAATCAGTTTTGAAACCAACTGTAGTGTGATAGACCGTGTAAAGCGGCTTAGAAATTCCTATATTTTTATATATAATAACAGTCTTCCAAAATGAATTTAAATAGGGGCATTCTATGAAAAAATGTTCAAATGTTTCTATCCCTCCACAATGTAGACAACATGGCGAATTAATTATTTTCCATTTGAAAAGGTTTTCTTTAGTGGGTATAATTCTATGTATCTTAGTTGTCTGACTTTTGTGTTCACAATAACTCTGTGTAGTATGTAATACACAGAGCGCCAGTTAATGTTTGACTTTAAACTGTTTCCCTGTAACAATTTAGATACGGTGATATAAAATGCTTTTTTAAGAGTACTTTTCTAATTTCCTTGTTACTTAGCGTTGCGATATCAATGTTTTCTATATAAATCAATTTTTGCACTGGATGCTCTAGACTGCTCTGATCTCAGTATATCGTTCCATTGTGATGGAATAGAAGAACGTAGTATATTTATTTCTGCAATACAATTTTGTTTATTTTGTAATTTCTGTCGCACGATTTCGTTAGTTATCTTCCCGGTGTTATCAATTATGTCATTAACATATATTATATTCGACTTAATCGAATGTTCGAAGATAAGGCATTTACCTTTATGTTTTATATATTTGTTTTAGGGATGTCAACGAATATCCGGATAACCGGTTATCCAGTTATTATGTTAATATCCGGTTACCAAGTTAGTAACCCAATATTCGTATAAAAATTGAAAATCCGATTTTTCTCGTTTTTTAAGGCATACAAACGCCCTTCTTGCATGTATATTATTAACACAACACAGCTATAGGCCTCTGCAGGTCTCCACCCTCGTACTGCGGAAGTGTTATAAACACACCCCTCGGGCGGAATACGAGTATCATAAAATAACAGATGGTGCTTTCACACCACACTAACTTTGATAGGTCTATTAAACAAACAAGATGTTACAATCGATAATGCCAATTAGGTGCACATGCTTCTTACCAGTGATTGTTTTGTTTTATCACATGAGTTTTGCTACCGTGGCCGAAACTACTAGCAGCCTGGGTTGTTGCACCATCAGTTTGTTGTTCGCTCAAAGCCTCGTCGTCAGATTGTTCTGATTCTGAGGTACTAGACACTGTGTCTCTACATCGTTGACTGCACAGTCTGACTTTTTTTTACCTTTTTCGCAACAACTTGTACAGATCCAGTCGTTCGGACATTTCGAGAAGAAATGACCGTTCTCCAATTACTTCGTGCATTTGTGTGGCCTATTTTCATTGGTGCGTTGTCCTAAATGTAGGACACGTCCTATGAATATGCCAAATGACATTGTTGGTGGGAGGGGTGATTTCAAGGAGGAGGCCGATCCGATCGCGACTCTATCTCCAGTTTCACAATTTGTCAATTTGTTGTTAACTGGAAGTTTTTCGCGGTACAATGAGATCACATCTGAACCTTTTAGGGTCAATGCTCTTGTGATGGCTCCGTTATCAACGGACAGGGGAATGTTCCTGACACATAACCGTATCGTTTGCTCACTATCCAGACGACCGGGGTTAGTATCTACAACGGGGATATATTTTCCACGCAGGCTTATACCCTCTGCCATCTGTGTAACTTTATCTTCTATATTGTCCATGTATATGCGCCACATACCGCGTACACGCTGTAAACCGGTTATGTGCGCTGGGTTGATTGTTTGGCCTATTGCTTGATAAAGTTCTACATGCTGGAGCCATTCATGCCGCTCGGGTTGTTGATCACCGAATAATTCGGGCTCTCTCATAAATAATAGTGGGATTTTATATTGATTATCAATGCAGTTTGTGCTGGAATTTGACCTCTCCGCCATATTGCTCGCTTCCGTTTGCATGACCTTTGCCATTTTTGTCAGCAAATTTCAATTTAAATTGTCAGAGACGTACCTTACCAGTTACGTCTTTTTATGTCCTTTTATATACTTTTGTCACAACTACACACTTATTTCGGTTTATTTCAACACCTTTAAACTCGTTTTATTTTCAGACCGAAGAAACACTGCCTTTGATTGTGCCGCTTAGATCACCGATCGAGTTTAAGTCTATTCTTTATTCTTAAGTCTAAGAATGGGTTAGTGAATATGGGCCCTGATCTGATGAACAATGTGAGTCTTCTAATCATAAAGGCAATGTTTCATGGTGATCCTTTAACAACTGTGACCTAAAGAGTTTCAAATTGGACGCCGGACAACAGGGTCTCCAGTGGTCCTCATAGTTCATCTAGCACTAAATGCAACGAAAACTAAACAAGATGACCAATATGGCCCTTGCTTCCTCATTTGAGTTTCATGCATCATAATGACACATTTCTGTATAATTATTTCAAAATCCAGCTAGTGGTTATAGAATATTTTCAATACAGCCATATAAGTGAATAAAGGCCTGCCTCATGGGGGCCATCTTTTTTAACATATCTAAATAAAAAATGAAGTATTTTCCCAGAGGACCACCCAAAGAACTTTAATTATTTCAAAATCCAACTAGCAGTTTCTGACAAGATTTTCAACACAGCCAAATAACTAAAACGGCCCCGCAACTTGACGGCCATAATTTTGAACAAATCGAAAGTATTGGAAGTATTTTGGTAGAGGAGCACCCAAAGAACACACCACAGTACGTGTCATGTGGTATCAATATAGCTCCACACGAAACTTGTTTTATTTCTATAATGCAATTCGATAAATGCGATACCTATATAATGATACACGACACATTTATATTATGCGACACAACATGTGTGATATTTATATCACGCCACTTGACAGGTGTGTTATTACCGTAGCATCAGTTAACAGGCCTTACCTTGGTGCAGTCTCTAAGCTGGGAGGTTCCCAGGGCACACGGGGTGGGGCTGCTGCTGATTACACGGTTCGGATGCTTCGGGCTTTCAGCTGTGGATGCAATGGTATTTGGCTTCAACGTGGTCTCCTGGTACAGGAATGGAACAGAGGTTTAATAAATGCTTGTTACTACATAATGAACTATAACAATCAAACAAAAATATAGGCAGAACTGATGCTGCTTTGACAAGTAATAGGTTTGTCGCCAGTTATTTAAAAACCCTCTATCCATTTCCAAGTTACTGACTGGATAAGAAGAAGTGTGATGAAATGATGGAATAACAGAGTGATTGACGGAATAACGGACAGACAAAGCAGCAGCAATATACTCCCCAAAAAATGTTAAGGGCACAACAAAATCCCTCCTTCCACTGCAAACGTATAGCCCTGACAAGCACAGTGCCAATTGTAACCTTTGACCTTTTTGTGACCCATGAGCCACTGGCCAAATATGTGTGGCAATGACTTTCAAAATCCCTACATCCATGGCCAAGTTACAGCCCAGACAAGCCAAGTGCAAATTCTAACCTTTGATCTCTATGTGTAGCATTGAACGTTGAGCTGACTTGGTTCGCGACACACCATCTCATCGAGGCAAATATTTGTGTCAAGTTGTTTAAAATCATTGAAAGTGCAACTTTAACATGACTTCTGAGTGTGACCGTGACCTTTGAGCATCCAACCTGGTCCATGCACAAGACTCACTGGGAAAAACATTTGTGCCAAAATATTTTTAAAATCCCTCAATCTGTTATTAATTTAAAGCCTGGACAGGCAGAAATGTAGCTGATTTTTATCTTCTACCTCTTAGAGCAAGTCAAGGATTTTAAACAACTTGGCACACATGTTTGAATCGATGACTTTTACTTTTGACCTACCAACCTTGTTTATGTTCAAGCCGATTCTGACATTTGACCTCTAAGCGTGAGCCTAAACCTTGACCTGCCGACTTTGTTCTTAAGCGCTCACACTGTCTCATTCTGCCTTGTAGTTTAAAAAACCCTCTATCACTGGCCAAGTTATAGCACAAACAAAGTGCAAATTTTTAACTTTAACTTCTAAGTGTCACCTGACCGTTGACCTACGGACCTGATTCATGCGTGTGACGCAGTAACATGTGTTATTGAGGCAAACATGTGTGCTAAGTAATTATAAATCCCTGGATCCACAGCGAAGTTACAGTTCGGACAAGCAAAAAGCCAATTTTTATTTTGATCTCTCATTAGATGGCAATTCTCGTTTACAATTTTTCCATGTGAGAGTAACGTTAAGAGCAAACGTGCAGCTGCGGCAAATATGAAAAGAACTAATCTGAAAACCCCCACAAAAAAAACAAGAATACTACGAGAGTCAATCAAGGATGAATTGGCCTAATATTATTTTATGTCGCCGAAGCCTACTTCTCCATGATAGCTCTTATGTATAGTGTAACCATGTCTAGTTGGTAAACTTCAACTTTCATTACAAAATAATGAGGGTGGCTATTCAGGGCATTTCAACACAACAAGGTAACGCGGCGCGCAAGGCGTAGGATCCAAGCACTGCTGCTGTAATATCTAATTTTAAAGATTCCATTTGTTCGTCCCATACGATGCACGTAGGACTGCGCAGTGGTTGCATTCTGTCCCCTGTGATATTTAACGGAGCTCCAAATCCACAAGTGTGACGCGTTAATAAAATAGCATGTAAGTAATTAAGGCACATCATTAAATGAATACTCGACAATGGGCTTGATAAAAAAAAAGACAAATGGTTAACTGAAAAATATATATTTCAGTTAAACTATCGTTCTTTCTTTTATTTACATATACATGAAAACTCAATGGAAGTGTGGATGGCCGAGTGATTGTTTTATATCGGCGGTCGCAGGTTTGAGTCCCAGCAATTACAAGTTCTTTATACCCCCATTTTAGAGGGGAGGCATATAGATTTGCCCCTGTCCGTCCGTCCGTTCGGATTTTTGTGTCGCGCGTAACTTAAGAAGTATAACTGTTAGAGTGATGAAACTTTATAAGCATATTTATCTGCATCGGGGCTTGTGCACCTGGGTATTTTGGTGAATATTTTTCCGACATCAGCGGAGTTATGGCCATTTTTTTTTAGCAAAGAATGACATTTTGGACTTGTGTCGCGTGTAACTAAAAAAGTATTATTGCCAGAGTGATGGAACTTTATAAACATATTAAGCAGTATGTGATGTTGTGCACCTGGGTATTTTGGTGCATTTTTTCCGCCATCAGTGGAGTTATGACCCTATTTTAGCAATAAATGACAGTTTTGGATTTGTGTCGCGTGTGACTCAAAAAGTATAACTGCTAGACTGATGAAACTTTATAAATATATTTATCAGCATGTGAACTTGTGCACCTGGGTTTTTGGTGCATTTTTTCCGACATCAGAAGAATTTGTCACAACCAGCGGAATGTTAGAGCATTCGTGTCCTACGGACGCATATCTATTTTTTTTTTATTTTTTTTTCTCGATATAATATCTATTGGAAACAGCTTTGTTTTTGCAGTAAAGACATAAAATGGTCTTTTTCAAAAAAGCGAAAATCTTCTTTAAACATAGTTGTAGTACTGTATGGGGCTTGTACGTAGTTTTTGTGACGATGGCATCATCGTAATTATAATTATAATATACTTGTATTATAGTAGTGCAATAGATTCAAACACAAATAGACGAAATGTGCATACTTCATGAAATAAATTTACATTAAGAATATAATTTTGCAGTCTTCCAGTTGATTAAATAATGTTAAAATCGTGATCCACTGTCATCACAGTAAGGACAGTCTAAGCTAGATCTACATTTATTGGCCATGTGATATTGAACGAGTGTGCGAACTACTGTAATATTTTAATAGATACCTTTGCAATTTTACGAACTTTTGTCAACATAAACGTTTTACATGATAGTAACTAGATAGTAATCTTTCTATAAAGAAAAGAATTAAAATCTTACCAAAACAGGGCAAATCCGTCATGCATTTTCCTTCAAGCATGTATTCATGTAGAATACAGCTACGTCAAAAAGCAAAAACGATGAAGTGTGAATTATGAATTGAGAACTATGAATCGTGAAGTTAACATTATGAAGCGTGAACTATGAAGGGTGCATCATGAAGTGTGAATCATGAAAAGTGAACTATGAAGTGTGAATCGTGAAGTGTGAACTATGAAGTGTGAATCGTAAAGTTTGAACCATGAAGAGTGAATCGTGAAGTGTGAAATTTGAAGTGTGAATCGTGAAGTGAAAACTGTGAAGTGTGAAGCATGAAGTCACCACCGGGCTTTCGTATGTATGTGAAAAGTACACTAAGGTTGTGAATACTCACTCAACCAACACCGCAGCAAAACATGGCAGAGCAGAATGCAATATGATGACAGTCAAGAAAACATACCAAATAATGAAAATAATTGTCTATAAATTATCATTCAAATATTTCTTAAATAAGATTTTGTTCATGAAACATCATTTCCGTTGGCATTATAATATTACTGTACTATAAATAAAACAGCAAGATTATGTGTTGCAACCACAATACCATACAGCAAGCGCTGGCCGAACATGTGCTTGGTGCTCATTGTGCACATTTTGGGCTTCACATTGTCCAACATGTCTTTCTGCGGTGGCAGCCAAGAGTAAAATTGTTATGCAGTATATGTTATTTTCTCCACCTTGACCGTACTCCACAGAATTGTCACATATATTCCCATCAGTGACTCAGTAAATACCAATGTATTCCATGCTTACTACATTGTATGCTCCCCGAACAATTTCAGAGACATTAAATGGCCTGTCGGGCATATGAACCTGGTCCGTAGTGACCTACGGACCAGTTCATATGCCCGACAGGCCATCTAATGAGAGATCAAAATCAAAATTGGCTTATTGCTTGTCCGAACTGTAACTTCGCTGTGGATCCAGGGATTTATAAATTACTTAGCACACATGTTTGCCTCAATAACACATGTTACTGCGTCACACGCATGAATCAGGTCCGTAGGTCAACGGTCTGGTGACACTTAGAAGTTAAAGTTAAAAATTTCCACTTTGTTTGTGCTATAACTTGGCCAGTGATAGAGGGTTTTTTTTAACTACTAGGCAGAATGAGGCAGTGTGAGCGCTTATGAACAAAGTCGGCAGGTCAAGGTTTAGGCTCACGCTTAGAGGTCAAATGTCAGAATCGGCTCGAACATAAACAAGGTTGGTAGGTCAAAAGTAAAAGTCATCGATTCAAACATGTGTGCCAAGTTGTTTAAAATCCTTGACTTGCTCTAAGAGGTAGAAGATAAAAATCAGCTACATTTCTGCCTGTCCAGGCTTTAAATTAATAACAGATTGAGGGATTTTAAAAATATTTTGGCACAAATGTTTTTCCCAGTGAGTCTTCTGCATGGACCAGGTTGGATGCTCAAAGGTCAAGGTCACACTCAGAAGTCATGTTAAAGTAGCACTTTCAATGATTTTAAACAACTTGACACAAATATTTGCCTCGATGAGATGGTGTGTCCAAAACCAAGTCAGCTCAACGTTCAATGCTACACATAGAGATCAAAGGTTAGAATTTGCACTTGGCTTGTCTGGGCTGTAACTTGGCCATGGATGTAGGGATTTTGAAAGTCATTGCCACACATATTTGGCCAGTGGCTCATGGGTCACAAAAAGGTCAAAGGTTAAAATTGGCACTGTGCTTGTCAGGGCTATACGTTTGCAGTGGAAGGAGGGATTTTGTTGTGCCCTTAACATTTTTGGGGGAGTATATTGCTGCTGCTTTGTCTGTCCGTTATTCCGTCAATCACTCTGTTATTCCATCATTTCATCACACTTCTTCTTATCCAGTCAGTAACTTGGAAATGGATGGAGGGTTTTTTAATAACTTGCGACAAACCTATTACTTGTCAAAGCAGCATCAGTTCTGCCGATATTTTTGTTTGATTTTTGTAGTTTATTATGTAGTAACAAGCATTTATTAAACCTCTGTTCTATTCCTGTACCAGGAGACCACGTTGAAGCCAAATACCATTGCATCCACAGCTGATAGTCCGAAGCATCCGAACCGTGTAATCAGCAGCAGCCCCACCCCGTGTGCCCTGGGAACCTCCCAGCTTAGAGACTGCACCAAGGTAAGGCCTGTTAACTGATGCTATGGTAATAACACACCTGTCAAATGGCGTGATATAGATATCACACATGTTCTGTCGCATAATATAAATGTGTCGTGTATCATTATATAGGAATATTTTATTTTCGCTTTTTGATAAAAGTAATTAAGAAATAGATAACTATTTTTTCCAGGTAGTACATGCAAGCGAGTTATTAGGTTCGAGGCCCGTCTAGAATTTTATAATTCAAACATTTAATTCATGTTTGGTGTTTTTTAAATTCAATTGAATAGAATTCAGGATAAATAGAATACACGGTAGGTGCCGTTTATCCGATTCGGCCGGAATTTTCATTTTCTAAGCCTCACTGGATAAACTTTCTCCACCCTGAATTCTCTAAACATGACATAAAATTACCATAATAACCATAATAATACCATTTCACAAGCATAAGCATATATTTCCTGGTTGCCGCATATTTGTGAGGATGCAGTTCAATATATCACTCAGTTTGGTTATGTACGTAAGCAGATAGTAGGTGTTCACTGATGTCTGAAGTTTTCATGTACAATCTTGCAACTAAATATGAGCCGCGTCGTGGGAAAACCGGACGCGCCAGGTATGTTTATATATACTGTTTGTGCTGACATTTGATTCCCGTTTTGTCCACTGGAGTCTTGCCTTTATTGTTGACACATGCTCTTCGAATATCATAATGGCAAGTGTATATCTCCTGTCCTGTTGCATTTCGCCAAGGGTGTTGTCAGCTCTGAAATAAATCGGCAAAATGTCACAAAACAAGTGATAACGAGGCATTCAAAATATAAATGATATTTAAGGTTTAAAAAGGTACATACAAATGAGGCGTGTCATGGGAAAATTAGGCTTAATGCATTTGCGTTAAGTGTCGTCCCGGATCAGCCTGTGTAGTCACCACTTTCTGCTACAGTGGATTTATGCTTAGAAGAGACTTTCTTGAAAGAGGAAATACCATAAAAGCGGAAAGTGTCGTCCCGAATAAGCCTGTGCCGACTGCATGAAGCCCAGTTTTCCCACAAAACAACTTAAATGTATACCTGTGTAATGGTTGTTTTAATATTTCTGTGGAATTTGTAGCATTTCAGATTGTAAAGAGGTTGGTGGTCTATCTATTGTTAACAGTGCCAGTGATGTTGGTTGGATTGCAGAACCAATGCACGAGTAATTCAACTATTTATGTGCATATTTTGTTTGTGACTCACAATTACACTGTCCACAAGAGTTACGTTTACTGAAATGTGACCTTGTGTATTACTTTATAGCCAAAATGTATGTGCGGCTGTAACAGGTTAGATGTGATTGGTTTCAGCCTACATCACCATCGTAAGAAACTACATGGAAGAATATATATCAGTTGTTTTGGTTAGCAGACATATAATAATACGATATCTTGATGTCTTGAATTCTCAAGGAAAAAAGAGACAAGTAGAAAATATCAATGTTGATTTATATTTACAATTTTCACGAGCAAGGCATTGTGCATTGTGCATTGTTGTTTGGATATACTTGTTTATTAATTGATTGTTGCCCTTACGGAAAACAACAAAACACTCCCAACCAAATGTGTTATAGAAACCAGTGGCTTTTGCACGACATCTCCATCAAACAATGTCCTGACTTTCTAAATGACCAAATAACATCTTGATAGAGAACTTTGGGTGACATTTTTGCACAAATTCATCAAGATATATACTTTAAATTTTATTTTAATGAAACAGCTTTTTTATGAGTTCAGTTGAATGTGACAGTAATTTTCGGGAATATTACTTGGCTATTCTCATTCCAGGGAGAGAACTCTGTTTGACTATTCAAACTAAACCTTTAAAAGTGATCTATCCGGCATTATTGATATAGACTGTTAGTTGTACTTTGAAGATTATTAGTCGAAGTTTGTGGATTTCTATCATGTATATTTACATACAATAAAACCAAAAGAAATATTTATTAAAACACAGGTCAAGCTATATTTCTGAAGTTTACACATGTAAATTATCAAAATATTGCATGTAATTCATTATAAAAGACACAAAGTACTGGTTTTACTTAGATTTGATAATGTGTACAGAGTTAATAATTTTGAACCTCACGTTAGATCTTGGACATGAACTGTACAGACTTAATGATACTTGGAATAGAAATACCATGATTGCATGAGTTGCAGTCAAAACTCAAACACTGTCAAGGTTACTCTTACATGGACTTGTTTCATGCACAGATTTTCATTTCTTTTGTCATAACTACAACACTTAATTAGGTGGACAAAACAAAGACAAATATTACCAGGGGTATATAGAGAAAAAACCACTCAGCTATTCTGACTTACAATCAAGGTTGTGAATTTTTATGCTAGTAATATTTGTTTCTAAAATACTGATGAAAAGCGTTACAAATGTTTTATAATTGTATCCATTTAGGTTGACTGTGAAAAACACATTTTTAATCAAACATCATTAAATGTATGCGCCATGCCTTGGAGTGCCTGGAATGTTTTAAAACTGACTTGATATTCGGAGTTTTTATTACCGAAATCAAAATCAAGTATCGCTACTGACACGACTGGTTGGAACCTCCAATAAGAACATTTAAACCTTATCAGTGGATAAAAATATTCGTACTTCTAATAAATATCGGCACTATCAATAAAATTATAAAGCCCACTAAAACCCTAATAATAAATAATCTTTGTTTTTGTAGATCTGCAGTTATTACATAATACGCCAATTCTTAAAGTAGTGTTTGAATTTCTGCCTGTGCTTTTCACTAGTAAGTTGCATATTTTATTCCACACAAATTAAGGATGGTGCATTGACAGTACATATAGCAGAGGTCACGCTTGTTTGTAGTGTGTACATTGTGAGGTAAAACTACAATTAAGAAATAATTTGTGATTTAGAGTTGTTTATAAGCTCGTAAACAACGAGTTTGAGTTCTGAGGTGTATGATTTAAATCATGAGGGCGTTTGCTTGAGTGGTTTGTTTAATATACCGCATTATAATGACAAATCGGTGTTAATTCTAAAATACCACCATCATGCTGCTTTGTCACAAGGATTTAGACATACGCAACATGTAGTTTTTTTTGTGTTCAAATGTACAAGTTAAACTAACAAACTAAAATAACAATGGTAATAACTCCATAAATAATGCAGCTAGAGTTATAATTTGTGTGATGTCGGTAATAAAAACTCCGAATATCAACTCAGTTTTAAAACATTCCAGGCACTCCAAGGCATGGCGCATACATTTAATGATGTTTGATTAAACACGTGTTTTTCACAGTCAACCTAAATGGATACAATTATAAAACATTTGTAACGCTTTTCATCAGTATTTTAGAAACAAATATTACTAGCATAAAAATTCACAACCTTGATTGTAAGTCAGAATGGCTGAGTGGTTTTTTCTCTCTATATATATAATACCCCTGGTAATATTTGTCTTTGTTTTGTCCACCTAATTAAGTGTTGTAGTTATGACAAAAGAAATGAAAATCTGTGCATGAAACAAGTCCATGTAAGAGTAACCTTGACAGTGTTTGAGTTTTGACTGCAACTCATGCAATCATGGTATTTCTATTCCAAGTATCATTAAGTCTGTAAAGTTAATGTCCAAGATCTAACGTGAGGTTCAAAATTATTAACTCTGTACACATTATCAAATCTAAGTAAAACCAGTACTTTGTGTCTTTTATAATGAATTACATGCAATATTTTGATAATTTACATGTGTAAACTTCAGAAATATAGCTTGACCTGTGTTTTAATAAATATTTCTTTTGGTTTTATTGTATGTAAATATACATGATAGAAATCCACAAACTTCGACTAATAATCTTCAAAGTACAGCTAACAGTCTATATCAATAATGCCGGATAGATCACTTTTAAAGGTTTAGTTTCAATAGTCAAACAGAGTTCTCTCCCTGGAATGAGAATAGCCAAGTAATATTCCCGAAAATTACTGTCACATTCAACTGAACTCATAAAAAAGCTGTTTCATTAAAATAAAATTTAAAGTATATATCTTGATGAATTTGTGCAAAAATGTCACCCAAAGTTCTCTATCAAGATGTTATTTGGTCATTTAGAAAGTCAGGACATTGTTTGATGGAGATGTCGTGCAAAAGCCACTGGTTTCTATAACACATTTGGTTGGGAGTGTTTTGTTGTTTTCCGTAAGGGCAACAATCAATTAATAAACAAGTGTATCCAAACCACAAACCACAATGCACAATGCCTTGCTCGTGAAAATTGTAAATATAATTCAACATTGATATTTTCTACTTGTCTCTTTTTTCCTTGAGAATTCAAGACATCAAGATATCGTATTATTATATGTCTGCTAACCAAAACAACTGATATATATTCTTCCATGTAGTTTCTTACGATGGTGATGTAGGCTGAAACCAATCACATCTAACCTGTTACAGCCGCACATACATTTTGGCAATGAAGTAATACACAAGGTCACATTTCAGTAAACGTAACTCTTGTGGACAGTGTAATTGTGAGTCACAAACAAAATATGCACATAAATAGTTGAATTACTCGTGCATTGGTTCTGCAATCCAACCAACATCACTGGCACTGTTAACAATAGATAGACCACTAACCTCTTTACAATCTGAAATGCTACAAATTTAACAGAAATATTAAAACAACCATTACACAGGTATACATTTAAGGTGTTTTGTGGGAAAACTGGGCTTCATGCAGTCGGCACAGGCTTATTCGGGACGACACTTTCCGCTTTTATGGTATTTCCTCTTTCAAGAAAGTCTCTTCTAAACATAAATCCACTGTAGCAGAAAGTGGTGACTACACAAGCTGATCCGGGACGACACTTAACGCACATGCATTAAGCCCAATTTTCCCTTGACACGCCTCATTTGTATGTACCTTTTTATACCTTAAATATCCTTTATATTTTGAATGGCTCGTTATCACTTGTTTTGTGACATTTTGCCGATTTATTTCAGAGCTGACAACACCCTTGGCGAAATGCAACTTGACTGGAGATATACACTTGCCATTATGATATTCGAAGAGCATGTGTCAACAATAAAGGCAAGACTCCAGTGGACAAAACGGGAATCAAATGTCAGCACAAACAGTATATATAAACATACGAGGCGCGTCCGGTTTTCCCACGACGCGGCTCATATTTAGTTGCAAGATTGTACATGAAAACTTCAGACATCAGTGAACACCTACTATCTGCTTACGTACATAACCAAACTGAGTGATATATTGAACTGCATCCTCACAAATATGCGGCAACCAGGAAATATATGCTTATGCTTGTGAAATGGTATTATTATGATTATTATGGTAATTTTATAAGTCATGTTTAGAGAATACAGGGTGGAGAAAGTTTATCCAGTGAGGCTTAGAAAATGAAAATTCCGGCCGAATCGGATAAACGGCACCTACCGTGTATTCTATTTATCCTGATTTCTATTCAATTGAATTTAAAAAACACCAAACATGAATTAAATGTTTGAATTATAAAATTCTAGACGGGCCTCGAACCTAATAACTCGCTTGCATGTACTACCTGGAAAAAATAATTATCTATTTCTTAATTACTTTTATCAAAAAGCGAAAATAAAATATTCATAAATCTTATTTGCTTATGCCAGTATGACGAGAAAATGACGTAGTAAATTCGCTTTTGTTTAAACCAGATTATATTGGTGTTTTAACGAGTTTCACTGCGTCACGCCATCTACGTCATTCAGTTTGAGTTTTAAGTTTACACAGTGTTGTCAAATCAGAACGCAAGTGTTTTGCTGTTTGATATACATGAACCTGGAATAAATATTTAATGTTTCTGTGTTTTGGTTGGATTATATTATGCAATAACATTCAGATAAAAAGTGTATAAAATATCTGCTTCAAATGGAAACGGTGAGACAAATCCCTTTTAAATTTTGTACAATTTTGGGACAGTTGTGGGTGACGGGCAGTGTCACTGAAAGTTAAATAAATGTTTCGTTCTTCATTCAAATTACAGATGTAGCCTTTGATGACTTTTGGGGCATTTCTTTTCATCGGAAATTTATAGAAAGGGTTATTTCTTTGATGAATATGGTTTGTTGGTTTACCAAAGAAAGTCTGTTTTTCTACGCTTATTTTCTATCTTATATAGTTATGTCACTCTGCATCTTTAGTTTTGCGCCGGCCTTGAAGCAGCTGGGCAGTATCGACATTTGACCAACGCAGACATTCCCTGTCTAACACAGAAATCTATCCCTGAGGTATGCATGGTTTGGATGTTTTCTGTTTGTCATTGGAGTTCATAGTGGAATGCAGTCCTTTTAGCCAAATAATGGTCTCTGGTTAAATTTTAGCTCACCCAAAGACACATACATTCATTGTACCGATATATCTCATTTTCCAACTGATTAATAATCATGAGAGCTCTTACAGGTCCATCATGGACTGAACCTTGTACAAAAGAGTTAACTTTTCTTTTGACTTTAGGATAAATGTAGAAAACATTTCTATGCCATCTAGTATTGTTTGAATACAAGGAACAGATCCGTTTATGGAAGGATTATCTTAGTTGAAACCAATGCGAAATGTTATAGAAAAGTGTTTATATAGAGTATATGTATTTTGAGGCCAGGGTTAGGTTGGAATATGCATTGTTTTAAAGCAAAGTTAATGTTACTTTAAACAGAAAAAAACATGTTTCAGCTATCATATCATGATTAATCATGACTTTTGTACATATGTTTACCATATCTACTATTGATACAAATCTTTTCATTAAAAGTTAAATTGTTACTCTGGTTCACACACACAAGTTGTTGGTCTCCCATCTACAGTTTTTGTTTCTGTTTTACAGGCTCTATAACGTATAATAAAGGCAAACTGGTCACAGAGGGTCTATGATTACTTCTACGTCTTTGAGAATGCCAAAGAGCTCAGTTGGATGACATTCTTGTTATGTGATAGTTTAAAACAGTTCTGGACATATAAATATGGTTGGTTGACAAATGCCACAGTTGATTGTATGTTTGTTTAAGACATATTCCTTTTATTGTCAGCATTCGATTTTGAACAAGGTGTACATGCTAGTTTTTGTACCTTATGCAATAGGACGATTATTTTTATGTTCCCTACAGTACTTCGGGTGTTTACTGTCTCTCCGACTATCACAAACTCTACACATATTTAATATGCTTTTATAACACTAAGCGTAATAGTAAGAGACCTTTAGAAATTTAGATTACATTGAATTCATACATCTTTAGAGGTGACCGAGTCATTGCCCTTTGTGTCATATTCTTTACAGAAAGTGCAGAAAAGAAATACCTAACAGTTTGTTTTGTAATTATTTAATTACATAGTTTTATTACGCTCCCAAAAAAAATGTTGGGGGAGCAAATAGTCGCTGCTTGGTTTCGCTGATTCTATCAACCTTGCTTGTCCGGGCTATAACTTAGCCAAGGTTGTGATGATTACTTAATAACTTAGCACAAATGTTTGCCTTAATGAGACTGCTTGTAGTGCATATGAACCAGGTCTGTAGGACAAAGGTCACAGTCACACTTAAATGTCAAAGTTGGCTTTTTGCTTGTCCGTAATATAACATGGCCATGGATGTAGGGATTTGAAAATTAGTTGGTACAAGTATGTGCCTCGATGAGATAATGTGATGCTTGCATCAATCAGGTCCAAAGGTCATAGGTCTAGGTCACACATACAGGTAAAGTTTGCAATGGGTTCCCCTTGTCTGTGCTGTAACTAGGCAATATTTTCTGTACAATTACCCTGATTCGTTCATTAAAAGATTGGCAAAGCAACATTTGGTAGCATCCATCGTTTAAATGATGTTCTTGTATAAGTATTTCCTTATCTGGCTGTTTACATTGAGCTTCTAATAATTATAAAGCATGCAGATATAACATGATGTGACATATTTCTATGCTTGTGTCACAGGAATTATGTATTTTTGCAAAATGACAATGTCGGTTAATATATGTTATGTTCTGTGCATAAAACTATAGATGCAGTACCATACTGAGATTATGATTTTTTTGAAAACGAGATACATCTAGAACTAATATAGTATTTCCATCATGGGATTTACTCCCAATTCCATAGATTGTTCTACAAAAGGGAGTATATTTTTTTAGTTTGTACAGAGTCATTTGCTAGTGTAAATAATTATTAACAATTAATAAGCATCTGAATTTACAATAATTACATATAATATTTCAGAATGCTGTATTAAGCTCACTCAATAACAACATAGTTTTTAGCCTCATTATGCCCACCATTGGATATGGCGAGGTATATTGGTTTGCTAATGTCGGTCGGTATATCTTTAGACCACTTTTGTTTTCCGCTCTCTAAGTTGAACTGTTTTCATCCGATCTTCACCAAACTTAATGACAAATTGTGTTGGCATAATATCTAGGTAAAGTTTGATTTTTATTAATCCAAATCGCCCCAGGATTTGTGGAGTTACGGCCCTTGAATAATGTAAAATTGGTGTTTTTAGCTGTTTCCGCTCTGTAATTTGAACAGTTTTCATCCGATCTCACCAGACTTCATGAAAATGTTTGTTATAATAATTTCTAGGTTAAGTCCGATAATCAACCAAATTGCCCCAGGAATTGTGGACTAATTGCCTATTAATTATCTGAGATTGCCTCTTTCTAGCGGTTTCGGCACTCTAAGTCCAATAGTTTTCATCCCATTTTAACCAAACGTCAGGCAAATATTTATTGGCATAATATCTCAGCCAAGTTTGATAATCAGCCAAATCGCTCCAGCAATTGTGGAGTTATGGACCTTGAATTATCCAAAATTAGCCACTTTAGCCGATTCCGCTCTCTAACAGTGTTCATACATTCTTCACCAAACTTGCTGAAAAACTCTCGGCCAAGCTTATTAATCAGCCAAATCGCCCCAGGAATTGTGGAGTTATAGCCCTTGATTTATCTAAAATTGGCCTTTTTAGTAGTTTCGGCTCCATATGTCCAACAGTTCTCTTCTTATAATCACCAAACTGGATATTTTATAGATTGCTTTTAACCGAGAGGGGGCATAACTATTGTACAAACAGCTCTTGTTATTTATGAAAGTGTTTATTTATGTCCATCAGTTTTTATAACACATTGCGTACCCTGAAGTTTAAAAAAACTTTATGTTGTGATGATGCAATGTGCATCAAGCTTTGTAACATTGTCCTTATAGTGACACGGTTATGGCCCTTTTTATGGCTGTGTTCGTTTTGAGCTGGTATCTGACACAACCGATTGCATTTGGATGAACCTTAATTACATCTGTAATTAATGTATTATGAGCATTGTTAAGAATGCCTCAGTAAGAGCAAAGTATTGTGTTATATATTATTGGCAAACATTTTTCTGATATTATATGCTGGAGTTACTTCTCTTTTTAAGTTACTTAAGTGTATTTCGTCGTAATTGTGAAAACAAAAGTCTCGTTACAACGCAAACTCATATGCAAACCACTTATATGTCCCCACACAGTGGAAGGCATTAAGCATTGCACTTGTCTGTACGTACAGTAAGGAATTTTGGCTGTGACCAAATTTGGCAGAAATATGGCCCTTTGTCATTTGTTCTATTATAGAATATATACTTCCCAAAATATTGTGGACTTAACTCCTCTTTAACTGCCGGGACGATTTTGTCAGACTTTTACAACCGAAGAACCCAATGCGTAGGTGAACGCAAAGGAAGGAATTCTGGCTAAGACCAATTTTGGCAGAATTAAGGCACTTTGTTATTTTGTCCACTTAGCTATATATACTTCGAAATTGTGTGGACCCAGCTGCTCTTTAACTGCTTGGCAGATTGGCTGCTACCAATTTCGGCAGAATTATGGCCCTTTGACATGTTTTCCAATATAGAATACATACTTACCAAAATTTTGTGGAATCACCACCCCTACTGCTGGGCAGATTTCACTTGAAATTTCACAGTTTAAGAATCTTTATGTGTATGTGATCATAAAGTAAGGAATTTGGGCTGCGGCCAATGTTGGCAGAATTAAGACCCTTGGACATTTTTTCCAATATAGAAATAATATGAAAATAAATGTGTGAAGGCAAACATTAGTGATGGCGATACGCCCTTTGTCTGTGTCGTGGGGGCATCCATTTATGTGACATATCTAGTTATAACATCATTTTACTGCAACATGGTCAATTACTGATGCTGCAATAGGCCATGAAATCAGATAAGCTTAACAGCAGGTTTACAAAAAAAACTTTTGTAAACTTTTTATTTAAAGTTTAATTATTGCAGCTAAATAGATGTGTTTTCATTTTTAAATGCAAAATGGCTGTGATCAGTCTGTAAATCATTCTGTAATTGTGTGCCTGTCTGTAATTATAACTAGAAAGTTTAGGCTTGTGCATCTGTTAATGGATAGACAAATTGGGTATGTTACATTGGGTTTGTTGTCGGTAACATGAATCGATACAAAACTATATTCTTTGTTCTTGTGTAACTGTTCTACAGAAAATTGTTTTATTACTTGCTATTGTATTGTGTTGTTTATTCAAATGTTATTTTAATCAACATTGGCATAGATCATTTTATATGCTGCAAATTTGATAGCTCATAAATGAAAGTACACCTGTTAAACGATATGTGATATCTGGGCCCAATTGCTCAAAACTTCAGTTACACTTGCATAAAGCCAGTTGATTTTAGATGTAAATAAAATTCATATTATTAAAACAACTTGCATATTAAGAATTTTAAAATGTATTAATTCATAACAATTTGTTCAAATTAAACAAACATTTCAATTTGTTAATATCTTCTTTACATTCAATAACTTCATCCATTATTTTAACGACTGCAAACTTAATTAGCTGTTAAAGTTTTGAGCAACTTGACACTGATGATTTCAAAATTCTTTAAAATCATATCTGTACTAACAACACGTGTAATTCAAATTAACATGTCAATTAATAATTCTTGAATGTAAGGTACATTTGTACATGCATTGTTACAGAACTATTTCCCTGTTTGAAAGTTATCGGGGGCATTTAGTCAGATTTTGTGTTTTACTTACTGGGGTGTATCGATGGTTGGACGACAATAACAGAGAATTAACATTGAAGCATTATTTAAATACGATACTCTTTACATGCATGCACACCGTTTATAAACATTGTTTTGATTTAACTGTGCGATTTTGAAGTTATGAGTTTGAAATTCACAAAAACCGTGTATCAAAAAGTATTTTTTTAAATATAATTCTTCTTCACTATTACATCAACATATAGTTGATACTTACACAATAGCTGTCGAAACATCCCTTTAAAATATATAGAACATAAATATATACTAAACATAAAAACATTGCATTCATTAAAAAGCTCAATAAATGTCACAAATGCACACACACACACACACACCTATATATATATATATATATATATATATATATATATAACATCACCACCAGCAACAACACACACCTGGTAGGTCACGGAAATGCTGTTGGAATTGTCGGATGTGGATTATTTCAAAGATTTCGTGTGCATCAGCATGTTTTGCGCCTGTAAATATAGCATATCCATTGGAATCAAAGTGAGTAAATTTTAATGACCACATTTGTTGCTGAACAAAGATTGTACATGAACATGTACAGCGCAGACTGTAAAAGCGTCATCTCTCAAAAGATCACTCAGGGTTTAAAGTGACCTGTTTACAGATTGATAAGTTGACAATTTTCAAACTTTTGTCACAGATTCCCAAGAAAAAGAATAGTATATGTAAAGGAGTGAAATAACACTGTAGACATATAAATATATCGGAAATATAGTGTCACTTATATCATCAAATAAAATGGATACAAATTATAAAGCATGTGTAATGCTTTTCTTTCGTATTTCAGAATACACATGTATCACTTACATAGCGTTAAAATGTTGCTACTCTGAATGAAAGTCAGAATGGTCGAGTGGTTACCATGACACGTTTTTAATCACGGCAGTCGTAGGTTAAAATTCTGGCGAAGGAAAATCTTTTAATTATTTTTTTTCTTGATATACTATTTGTTTTTCTATGTCCAGCTGCTTTAGGTTTTGCAGTTCAGACATTAAATGACATTTTTTTTTAAATATGAAAATCTGTGAACAAGTCGCTTTAAAACAGGGTTTAAATTGCATGATTTTAATTTCTACTTGATCTTTATTTATATAGAGATTTTTCCAGAAATAATGAAATCAAAATATTCGGAGTTGAAGAAAGAGTGCAGCATGGAAGGTTTGAAAACATGACTCTTTTCTGTAGAGATATAGTCTTAGACCTGTGGAGTTGTTGCAAAGTTTATGTGGAAAGAGCTCATAGGAATCACTTGATGAGACAAAAATAAAGCAAAGACAGCGTCCAGTTACGGCCTGAAAAGACGATAAGAGCTGAAAGCCAACTGCTGATACGTAGTGGCTGATCACCATTACGGACCCAACGCCCCGAGAGTGTCGTGGGATAAAAGGGTCCTTGACAGCAGTGCCTTACTGATGATGTCAGTAGTTTTAGTAGAACAAAAAATCTTATTCAATTACCATATGTAATCCATGTTTTTGGACACTTAAATTGTTTTTTTCTGAGTCTGAATTTTAGTCACAGAAAAATAATTGGTCATAATGTGTCTGAAAACATAGTTTCTGCAATATTGCATAAAAATTCCAAATAACGAACTTGCTTGTTGGTATTGTCATCTGCGTTTATGGTCCATGTTTTTGGCTGGAGACATTAGTTTTAGGCACAATATTGTGATACTATAAAAAGTAAAAAGTGTTTGTTTATTATAGTGTCATCCCTCGCGATAAAGGGCCAGCCAGTTTTGACTTATGAGACACTTTTTACTGATGAACATCTTTACTCCCGAATCCTATCTTATATGCCGGGCGTTTGGCAGGAAGGCAATCGGTACCCCTTGATTTAACTAGCTGCGGGGTAGGCAACCATATCAGAACTCGCCCTGTGTAGGACTCGAACCTTCGACCTCCAACACCGTAGGCGAACGCCCCATCCACTAGACCACGGAGACTATATTGAAGCAATTCTGCAACTTTTTAATGGAAAGTGGTGCTGCAAAAGCTTGGCAATATTATTTTAAACCTATTGATTTTAATTTTATAGTGTCGATCAAATTCAGACACTGTCAAATTGATAACCAATAGGGAGCAAACCTGTGAAAACCTGTCACTCCCTGTGACACGTTCAGGTGATCAGGGGTTGTTCCCAACAGAGAAGTATATCTGGTGGTAGGCTGAAACTTTCCATACACTATGGCCGTGAATCTACAACAAATGATGGAATCTAGTCATGAGCATCACTGTTAAATGACAAACATCATCCACTATTAAAACAAAGACACTAAATAAGGATCTCACATTGATTGTATATAATATATCATTTGACACAAGGAATAATACTCCAATAAATAATGGATTTGGTATTGGTTTCCTTTATGTAAAATTTGTTTTTAATCATTTTTAATATTGTATGTCTGTAAATACCAATATCACGTTGTTTAATGTCAGTTTCCAATAACGTTATCATTGCCTTATTTACCAACTGGAATGGTGTTTCAACAAGTTCTAATGATATATCCTTCATATTGTAGAATATCGATACAAAATCACACACAGTGGAGAAACAAATTGTACGCTGACCATATTACGATTGGCTGTCAATAAAGCCGTGTAAAATATGTGAAACATAGGTGATGAAAAAGAAGTAATATTTGGATACAACACAATGAATGCAAATGGATTTTATGTATCTAGTTTTAGACAAATGATCTGTTCTATGTAAATGATCCTGAATAACACATATAAGCATTTGACCGTATTATTTCCTCTAAATCATTACAGTGTTGAGCGTGGTCAGCTTTACACAAGAACAACAAGAGTACCATTGTCACAAAGATTAAGATACGCCCGTCAAAGAAGGGGCATGGTTCTTTGGCGTGACACTCCACCTTACTATGCTTTCACTTCTGTTAAGTTATTTGAAAATCTATCAATGCTAAACAAAGATGTGCTCCGGAGAAAGTGTTTAGGGTTGATTTCTTAAAATTGACCCCTGACCTTAAATTGTAACCTTGGCAATGGACACAGGACCTAGTTTTTGCGCACGACACTCCGCCTCACCATGCTTTTCACTTCTGCCAAGTTATTTGAAAATCCATCCATGCTGGACAAAGATATGCTCCGGACAAAGTGTTATGTATTGATTTTTTAAATTTGACCTTTGAACTTGACCTTGGACCTGGGGATATGGTTCTTGCGCGCAAAGATATGCTCCAGACAAAGTTTTCCCGATGCCCACCCGAATATATGTCATCTTTTTGATAAGTTAATATATTTTTAAGCTTCTCAATGGTGAATATTCATATGAATATGCACTTATATGCCAAAAAAAGAATCGTGAAATCGGTGCATATGAAAGCAACACACAGGTTAGCATGATTGTAAGTGAATTTATTTGAACGACAGGTATTTGATGCACTAGGTAAATTTAGTATTTCTTGATATGATACAAAAGCTCAAATAGCTCAAAGGTTTGGACAATTCCAACAAATATCAGTTTTTACCTATAGTCCGACCACATTGACCTGGCACTCATTCGTTTCCGTGATTACTCGTAGATTTCCGTCGTTGTACACGTTATAAACACTGTGTTCGTTAGAGCATGTTTAGTCGCTATATAGGCATACATTATTCATCCGGAACGACAGCCTAATGGTAGAGTGCTCGCTTACTTTTCATAGTTAATGGGGATGAATACATCATTTCCATCATGGCTTCTTTTAGTTTATGTTTTAAATATTATTCAATTTATTATTTGTAAAAAACAATAACACTATAGGAGACAATTAAAAAACAACGTGAAATGCGTGCTTGTAATCATTCTGCTCTAATTAAAAAATAAAATGTTAAGACCGAAAATGGATTCGAGCCCGCAACCCCACGATCCGTAAGCTACTGTCTTATCCTCTCGACCATTTAATTCTACGTCGATAATCAAAAGCTAAATAAAGTTTAATTCACATTTAGTATATTGAACTGTTACGAACGATCCCGTGTCAACATGTTTCAGATAATATGGTGCGGAAACGAACGGAATATGCATGAGTGCCAGGTCAATGTTGTCGGACTATACCCATGTTTCGAATTTTACACTTTTCTATTGACAGCCAATCGGAATATCTGGTCGGCGTACATTTCGTTTCTCCACTGTGTTACACATGTGAAAACTGTAATGTTGCTTTGACAAACACATCAATATTGTGACCTGTTTTTATTGTCTGTTTATATAAATGCCTTATAATATATGTCAATGCCCGTGTTACTTTAGTTTAACTTTCCACCACATAAATGATCTTTCAAGTGTAAGGGCTAATCACAGCGACTGAGAAATTTTGGCAATCATTGCGCAAATAAAAAAATTTGCTCTAAATAATATTCACCGTGAGTAGTCTGTACACCTGCAAGTTCGTGGGTGTTAAGCATTAGACTTTGCGCATGTGCATAAAAAACCAATTGCTTTAATATAGACAAATTGCATTAAATAAATCTTAATGTAAACTAACTATTTTATATGTCAAAATTGCCATTATTTCTTCAGAAATCCGTAATCTTACTTAAAAAAAACATGACAGATCATAAGCATTGATCTTTGTCATCTACCTGTAAGTTCGTGGGCAACTTTTGATGATGCCATTACGCCGAGGCTCTTCCACAGATGTTCGTGTTCTGATATAAATACGACAAATTTGTTTTATGTCCTTGTTTTTTTCTTTGATTTTTGTTCATTTCTAATGAAATTAATACTGATAAAATGTTTATTAACAACACAAGTGGTTGATTTTTTTAACAATTAATAAATTTAAAACCCAAATAACTGCAATAAACTTAACGAACATGGAATATTTATCTGTGGATGATTTTTACGCATATTTACGCAACGTTGCGTCATTCAAGAGAAAATTACGTCATAATTTCATCCACGAACTTACCGGAGACCACGAACTTGCCAGATAAGATGCTAATTAATAGCCGAGTTCACGGGAAATAAGTTACTTCTCTACCCAGACCTAGTGCCTGTTAAACTATGTAAAGCTGTTATGTACATTTCAAGGGGAATGTTGTTGCACTAGTAATTTGTTATCGTCACTTCGTTTATTGTACATTTGACGATTACTTTGTTTCAAGTTTCCATTATCAAATATTTATGTCAGTTCAGTTTATTAGTTTTATTTGTTTCATTATTGTATATAGACATCAACACAACCAATAGTTATCTTTTTATGCCCTAATCAATTGATAAATCGTTTCATAAACTGAAATCGTATGTAAATGTGTTGACATTTCCGCCATTTTACCGGAAGTTTAAGTATCATGATCACAAGACTTAAATCATACGCCATCATCATCGACAAAATTAATGTTTTTTGTTTTGTTTTTTAATTGTGCTATGGTGAATATGATAAATATTATAATAAAACACAACGTTTCTCATTTTTTAGTTTTAATTGTCATACAATATAATAATTTTATTGTATAACATTACCATATATACAAGTTAAAACCATAAACCACTTTTGATAAGTCTGCATAATATTAAAGGGGCGTATCCAATTATTTCCCATAAATATTATATATTATAATTATACGTATTTAACAACTGTTTATAGGCACAAGGACATCGTATTTAACAATGCTTCAATATTAATTCTCTGTAAATGAGCTTTATTTTTGCAAATGTAATTGTCAATCTACCGTCGATAAACCTCTTTAACGTAACATGAAATATATAAACTAAAAAAAATTCAAGCTGAACATTCAAATATATGAACATATTATACATGTTTTATATTGTGGAAAAATAACTAACGATGAAAGCAATTACAACAAAAATTGTTGCTAACAAAAGTAAAAACTTGTTCAACTTTTATTATTCTTATATATAAACTAAAAAACTTTCGGAGAGCACAGACCCTCCACTAAGATAGGTAACGTTACTTAAGAATGGTATTTTTCAGTGTAAGGTTAGCTCCCTTATCCAAGTTCCCATTAATTCAAATATCCTGGATCCAAACGATGATTCGGATCACCATCAAAGTCTGACCTTTTGTTCATTGTCCCACTTTAACGTTCCCATAACATTGCATGCAAATCCAACTAACTTTTTGCGTAAAGCTGCGTATTAATATATAGAAGTTGCTAATGAATATATAGACAGATAAACAAACAAATGCCAGAAACTACAAAACCACATCGGAGGAGATAAAAAATAAAGTTTGGGTAAACATATAAAAAGGACGATCGAATCTATGAAAATCATCAAATGCAGCGATAAAAATAATAATGGAATCGATTTATGTCCGTTAGAAAAGAACACTTATAGGTAGATTTAGAACAAGTTTTACCAGCATCAACAACAGCTGCAGTGGTAGTAGTTGGTGTTAATGTTAATAGTAGGAGTAATAGTAGTGGAAGAAGACAGCAGCATCAGTAGTAGCAGCAGCATCTCCAGCAGTAGATGCAATAGCAGCATCAGTAGATGTAACAGCAGCAGTTGCAGTATTAGTTCAAGCTGCAGTAGCTGCATAGGTGGAAGCAGCAACAGAAAGCAGCAGCTGCTTCATATAACAAATACGTATCTTTTATTTGATCGATATAATACATGTATTATTTCAGAAATTTTATTTATATATATTTTTTTATTAATTACATGTTAATATTGACGTCCTACTGATTTCAACCGTTTAAAAGGTTGTTTTTTCTCGGCCTACATGGCTAGCCAGACCAGAGGCACCGTCTACCCTACAATACCCTACACAATACTAACCACACCTCTCTCCCAAGTCTCCCCACACTCCTACAGCAACTACTAGTATTCGGGCCATCTGGTCTCCTTGTTTAGCCTACCCTAGTTTTATATTATTATTATTGTTACTATAGTTATTATAATTGTAACTATTTATTTACTTATTTATTTATTTATTTATTTCATTTTATTGTATAATTGTGATTATTTTTATTGTCGTAGTTGTCGTTGTCGTCGTCGAAGTTGTTGTTGTTGTTGTAAGCATCAGCAGTTGCAACTGCAGCAGAAGTAAATAGCAGCTGCTCGGTAGTTGCAGCAGCAGTTGTAGTAGTATCAACAGCAGCAGAGTAGGCGCAGCAGCATAAGTAGCACAGCAGCAGCAACAGCAGCAGCAGCAAAGGTCGATGTTAATGGAAGCAGTAGTTATGTTAGCAAACGTCATAATAATAATAGATTGTTAGTTGTAGTAGAAGTAGCTGTTGCTGTCGTTATTGATGTCGTTTTTATAGCAATATGCTGGTTGTTGTGGTAAAATATGTTGCTGGTTTTCTTTTGTTGTTGGCTGCTGTTTTGTACATGTGTTGTTCCATTATTTGTATTTCATCTGTTACACGTATTACAAAACATTTAACGTTCATATTGATAGAAATGCTAAAACACGAGTATAACACAGCTAAAATGCCAACGTGTAATTAATTAAAGCCACAGAATCTGCATTGAGTATAAAAATAACTTAAAAACATAGTACGCATTTTGTTAACACAAGATTTGAATACTTTGACTAAGTCCAAAAATAAAACGCCAACCATGTAAACAATTGTTAATCAGCAACGAGTTGTTGTAGATACATTTCATATCTATATAAATGTCGATTGCTGATGTTCATAATTATTCAATACTGAATCGGTGTCTTTAACCTGTACAGTAATTAATCCGTAACGTATAAATCGATAATAGACATTAACCAGTAACATGTTTCTGTCATGTTGCATTGTTCAGTGCTGGATTTCCTTAAGTACACATTCATACGTAACTTATAATTGTTGCTATGAACAGCCTGAAATTGCATGAAAATGTAAAAAAAATCATTGCAAGTATTAACTATATTAAATGCTGTAGTTGTTATAATTAACACGTCGAACGTACAAGAGAACAAAAAGTGTACACAGATTTTTAGCAATGCTATTTCCATAATTTCAATAGTAATGTTGTTTGAATTCGTTTCCGTTTTTACAATTAAAAAATATTGTGTTTATATACTGAACCAAAAAAGAAACTTTCGTTAAGTTCATGCCAAATTGTCACGTAAGAGATGTATACACATATAGACCAGTGGTTATTGTGAAATCGTTCTACTTGGCAAAAATGACCATATAATGACTATATAATGACCATATAATGACTATATAATGACTATATAATGACCATATAATGACCATATAATGACCATAAAATGACTATATAATGACTATATAATGACTATATAATGACAATATAATGACCATATATTGACTATATAATGACTATATAATAACCATATAATGACCATATAATGACTATATAATGACCATATAATGACCATATAATGACCATATAATGACCATATAATGACCATATAATGACAATATAATGACTATATAATGACCATATAATGACTATATATATAGTCATTTTATTAAATGGATTATATAGTTATTATATGGTCATTATATGGTCATTATATTATAATGACCATATAATGACTATATAATATAATGACCATATAATGACCATATAATGACTATATAATCCCAGTAGATTCATAAGACAAACTTATACAACAAAGAGAAGACTTCCGTCAAATCTATTCAAAAGTTAAACATTATAGCGAAAGTTTCTTGCTTTGGTTCAGCATACATTGGACATGTGAAGAACATAAATCGCACAAGTCTAACATCAAATTTCAATGTTTCCAATCACGTATTAATTACTACCATAATATTTATCATGTTTAAGTGGCCATGTACTGGTTTGAATTCGCCAACAAATTATCTGTTCGTCTGTTTGTATTTTACGTATCGATCATATGTTGTTCTAACATTTTCGGAGTGGTACATAATTAATTGTCCGTTTTCCTATGACATTTCAATCAATTGTTGGTCTTCAATTAATCAGAGTTTTAGACCATCTGTTGTTCTTCCATCTTTTTGATAACTCAGTTCCGCTTTTCCATCCAGGGTAGTTCTGCAAAAAAATAGAAAATACATGTACATCGATTTCGACTTTCTTTCTTGTGTATGAATAGAAAAAATCATCATCAATATCATCATCATAATCATCATCATAATCATCATCATCATAATCATCATCATCATAATCATCATCAATATCATCATCATAATTATCATCATCATAATCATCATCATAATCATCATCATCATAATCATCATCATCATCATCATAATCATCATCAATATCATCATCATAATTATCATCATCATAATCATCATCATAATCATCATCATCATAATCATCATCATAATCATCATCATCATCATCATTCTTTTTTTCATCTAAATCATCGTTTCTACAACATGGTGAAACCGTGCTCTATTGTTAAACGTTTATATTTATATGATTGTCAAATATTGTACCAACTTTCAATAATATTTTGCATGGCATCGTACTCGTACAAGCATTGACAATAAACTTATTAGACAATTACCATTTACGCTTGTCGTCGGCATCGTCCGCTGATGGCCGTCGGCATCATCCGCTGGTTGTCGTCGGCATCGTCCGCTGATTGTCGTCGGCATCATTAGCTGGTTGTCGTCGGCATCGTCCGCTGATTGTCGTCGGCATCATCCGCTGGCTGTCGTCGGCATCATTCGCTGGTTGTCGTCCGCATCGTCCGCTGATTGTCGCAAGCAACGTCCGCCGATTGTCGTCGGCATCGTCCACTGGTTGTCACCGGCATCGTCCGCTGATTGTTGCCAGCATCGTCCGCTGGTTGTCGTCGGTATCGTCACCTGTTTGTTGTCGGCATCGACCCCTGGTTGTCGCCGGCTAGTTGTATTGAAATAACTGCATTATAATGGATTATTATTATCATACTATGGTCTTCTGCTTTAAAGTAACGCATTGTTACATGTAAATTGACCCCACTAATCCTACAACGAGTGTACATTTACCCCCACTAATTCTGATGTGAGTGTACATTTACTTCAAAAGTTTTAGAAGAAAGCGTACATTTACCCCCCCCCCCCCCCCCCCCAGTTTTTCTGCAGCGCTGGTATCGTGACAATCATTGTTTTTAATTTTTATCACTCACTTTACATTTTTAAACAAAGTATACACATTGATAAAAACAACTTATCTCTACAGACTTAATAATCTTCTTACTTAGTCAAAGTTATATATAATATTTACAATTGAAACCCACATCGGTGTAGTAAAATATCATGTACCCTTCTAGGGATTTACCAAGAGTTATTACCCCCCGATAGTTTCAAATAATTTAGAACCAATAGTTTAAGTAGGAGAATTTACATTTATACGCAAATTTAAGTTTAATTTAAGTAAAGAACCGTTACAGAAATTTACCATTGATTAGGTCGTTAGGTCTGTTAGTTTCCGTCGTTGTGCCCGGCGCAGCCCTTGAACAATCTCCTGCGCATGCGCACCAAGTTCGTGGAGGCAGTGTATGGAGTTGGTCGGCGAAGAGCCCCAGCGTGCGTCTGCATCAGGCTCGCGTACATGCAAATAATAATTATACTAAATGATAATAATTATATTATCTTGTAAAGTGTTATTTTATTTCAATGGAATGCTGAAAACTCATCAAGAGAACAAAAGTAAAACTTAAAACAGAAATGAGTAACACTCATACGCTAATCAAAGCGTTAAATTTCATTACGCATGAAGAGGAGGTAAAATGTATGATCGATACCATACATGCACGCAGGGTCTGTTGTTTTCAGTTCTTGTTGTTCTTTAGTCGAGTCAGTAGAACACGTCTATTTCTTATGCAAATTGCTTATACGCTTATTTGCAAATGGAATTTATTGTAAACGAAAATATTTTATATTGACATATAGATCTATTTCTGAACAAAAAAAATATGCTTCTGTTATTATTGCCACCATAGGGTTTTCTGAATCACAACTACAGGACATCTATTGCGAGTGTATTGATTGTTACTGCCATTCATTTGTTTTACTAAAATTGAAATTTCTTAATTTTTTTGAAATCACTGAAATTTCTCATCATTAAAGTTACTATTTCGTAAGTCAATGATGTTATTATACAACCAGGTGATCAAAATGTTTAATATAAAACAAACTATTTACAGGCCATGCTAGTCAAATCGCTTGGTTTTCGTTGTCATGTTGTTGTCATCCTTTGGTTTGCTGCGCACTGCCGTCATGGGGGCAAGATCGTCATCTGCATCCAGCTCGGTTTGTCGTCTGTATCGTCTGAAAGATGGCCGTCTTTCAAATGGATCTTCTGCTAAAAGAGGCATATTGAATGATTATATATTTAAAAATACACGACGCGTTTCCAGTCTATTAAAAAATTCGTAAAAACCTAATTACTTGAAATCTTCAACAGTTACTATCTAGACAAAAAGTGCGTTTGGGTATCTCAAGTGAGATGCATATTTTAGAGGTATTATTTTGAATTTTGATCATAGAGGTAAGCATCTTTCAAATGGAACAATGATTGCAAGATCTGAAATAAAGGAATGTGGCGAAAAACGCCAATTTGCTCTTATACTTTGAGATCCTATAAAGTTGTAACTTACTGGTTTCTAACCTTAACATAATACTTAGCTGATGGTTCGATGTCATTCATTGTCGACTGCATTTGGCTTCTGGTTGTCGTCTGCCTCGAACTCTGCTCCGATGTCGTCTGAATGGAGTTCTTGTTGACATAAGCATCGCCTGAAAATTCAAAGCAACATTTTTACAATAAAGCTTAGCTCGTATTATCGTCGCCGTCCATTGTCGTCTGCACCAATCTCAAGTTGTCGTCTGCTTCAAGAAAATCGGAGAGTGGAGTGTCTTCTGAATCGGTCTCTGAGAATCGGCTCTTCTGTAGCATATCAATCACGTGGACAACACGTCACATATCTCGCTGAAGAAAACAACAACATTTATTGTAGATTTTATTGCATGCCACGGTGTTATTTTATACTGCATTGTGCTCATTGCTATAGAACATTAATCTACTGTCTGTTATTATTATTATTTATTAATTAACGCAACTAAAACTTTGGACGCAAGTATCTAAATGTTTGGTCAAGCCCAATATTCGGATCATCAGAAACGACTCGTAATCATTCCTTTAAACTTCCAGGACATGACCCTGGCAAGCCAGACGGCAGGGTGGGGGCGCCCTTTCCATCTTGTCGCCTGATTTGACAGGACCATGGGCTGAGCATTCACCGAAACAAACACTCCTCTTTTCTGACTTTTACATCAAATACAGTTAAACACAAGTTTAAATCTTAATGAAACAGATCAATGTCGTCCATTTATAAAAACAACAAATTACTTTTTACATCCCAATACCGAATTTTGAGTCGAAGATGCCATTTGTGTACACAAAGCTAATTTAGAAAGTATATATTTAACAGATTAATAGGGGTCGCAGTGGTGCATTGGTGTCCGCCTTGCGTTAGGGAGGTCGTGAGTTTGATACCTACTCGGTGAGCGATCTATCTAAAAAAACATAAAGTACAGTACTGGTTCTACCCAGGACACGGACTCAAAAATGTCTCAATTAGCCTCGGGTTTTCGACATAAACGACCTTATTTAAATACGTTTAAACTAAGAGATTAATTAGACGCTGAAGAATTCACACTTTCGATTTAATTTGATCCTTAAATACAAATGTAGATTTACAAATGACATAAACAGGTGATTTCATTATGACTTATCTGTTGCTGGTATCCAATTGCAACCGACCTCGTTCCCGCAAGCGTTTGGAGACAGGGGCACCGTCGAAGCATGGAATGCGCCTACACGAGATCAATAAAACCTGTCAACCCGGCGGCCCATGGACTGGAGCCGGAAGAAAGCTTCTATAGGAGACCGATGAACGTTGTATTTTTGGGTCACGTGACAAAGAAAACAGGGGGTTAAGAACAAGCAATCGTTTCTTGATTGAAAAAAAACGAACCGACAATTTTATCAGGAGTATTCAAATATAACTATGATTTTGTCTTGTGCCAAAACAAAATAATATTGGATTGCCGTATGAAAAGCAGAAAAATATATTGAATATCAAACAAAATATGATCAAAATTTACTGTATTTGATCTTACGTTCTGTTTTGTGGTGTTATTGTAGGGTCGATTGCGCATGCGTCATTGCATGTCGTCTGCATCAAGTTCCGGCTGTTCACTGCATCGTACACAAGTCTTTTAAAACGTACAGTGTTCGTCGTCTGCAACGGGGTGTGGTTATCCTTGGAAACAAGGTGTGGTTGTCCTCGGCAACGGGGTGCGATTGTTCTCGGCAACGGGGTGTGGTTGTCTCGGCAACGGGGTGTGATTGTCCTCGGCAACGGGGTAAGGTTGTCCTCAGCAACGGGGTGAGGTTGTCCTCGGCAACGGGGTGTGGTTGTCCTCGGCAACGGGGTTAGGTTGTCCTCGGTAACGGGGTGAGGTTGTCCTCGGCAACGGGGTGAGGTTGTCCTCGGCAACGGAGTACGTTTTTCCTCGGCAACAGGGTGTTGTTGTCCTCGACGACGGGGTGTGGATGTCCTCGGCAGCTGGGTGTGGTTGTTCTCAACGACGGGGTGTGGTTTTCCTCGGCAACGGGATGTGGTTGTCCTCGGCCACATGATGTGGTTGTCCTCGTCAACGGGATGTGGTTTTCCTTGGTAACGGTAAGTTGTTGTTGGCAACGGGGTGTTGTTGTTGTTCGCAACGGGGTGTGGTTGTTGTTTGCAACGGGGTGTGGTTGTTGTTGGCAACGGGATATTGTTTTTGTCGGCATAGGGGTGTTGTTTTTGTCAGCAACGGGGTGTGGTTGTCCTCGGCAACGGGGTGTGGTTGTTCTCGGCAACGGGGTTTAGTTGTCATTGGCAATGGGGTGTTGTTGTCCTCGGCAACAAGGTGTTGTTGTCCTTTAAAACGGGGTGTGTGTGTCGCCGGCAACGGGGTGTGATTGTTTTCGGCAACGGGATGTGGTTGTCTTCGGCAACGGGTTGTTGTCCTCGGCAACGGGGTGTGGTTTTCTTTGGTAACGGGATCTGGTTGTCTTGGTCTGCATTGGGATTGGGTTGTCGTCTGAAACACGCTGATGTGCGTGGTACATATTTTGGATATGAATTTACGGTACTTGTTCTTACGTTCTGTTGTATTGTTGTTGTCTTATTGTAATTAACTGGTCGATTGCGCATGCGTCATTGTATGTCGTCTGCATGGAGTTCCGGCTGTCAACTGTATCAAACACAAGTCGTCTAAATCGAAGTTTGTTCGTCGTCGGCAACGGGCTGTGGTTCTCCTTGGCAACGGGGTGTGGTTCCCGTCGGCAACGGGGTGTGGTTGTCTTCGGCAACGACGTATGGTTGTCGTCGGCTACGGGGTATGGTTGTCTCGGTAACGGGTTGTGGATGTCGTCGGCAACTGGGTGTGGTTATCCTCTGCTATGGGGTGTGGTTGTCCTCGGTAACGGGGTGCGGTTGTCTCGGTAACGCGGTGTGTTTGTCTTAGGCAAAGGGTTGTTGTTGCTGGCAAAGGGGTGTTGTTGTCCTCAGTAACGGGAGTTGTTATTGTTGGCAACGGGATGTGGTTTTCCTTGGAAACGGGATGTTGTTGTCCTAAGCAACGAGGTCTTGTTTTGTTGGCAACGGGGTGCTGTTGTTGTTAATAACGGGGTGTTGTTGTCCTCGGCAACGAGGTCTTGTTGTTGGCAATGGGATGTTGTTGTTGGCAATGGATGCTGTTGTTGTTGATGCTGTTGTTGTTGGTAACGGGGTGTTGTTGTCCTCGGTAACAGGGTGTTATTGTTGGCAACGCGGTTTTGCTGTCCTCGAAAACGGGGTGTTGTCCTCGGCAACGGGGTATTGTTGATGTTTGTAACGGGGTGTTGTTGTTGGCAACGGGGTGTTGTCCTAGGCAACGGGTGTTGTTGGTAATGGGTGTTGTTGTTGTTGGCAATAGGTGTTGTTGTTGTTGGCAACGGGGTGTTGTTGTTGTCTGCAACGGGGTGTTGTTGTTGGCAACGGGGTGTGTTGTTGTTGGCAACGGGAAGTGTTGTTGTTGGCAACGTGGTGTGTTGTTGTTGGCAACGGGGTGTGGTTATCCTCGGCAAAGGGGCGTTGTTGTTGTCTGCTGCTAAAGACTGCTATAATGGCTACTAAAATTATAATAAACAGAACATGATAATTGCCAAACCAAATCACGGTTATAATACTTCCATTGTTTGAGTATTGACCGTTGCTGCCACGCAGTATCTTTAAATGTATGGCGAAAACTATTAACATTAAAACAATATAATTAAAAGTTACTGAATATAGAACTATGATAATCCTCTTCCACAAATCAATGCTTTTATTATATTAGGCATATAACGTATCAGTTGGTTTTCGTTGTCATGTTGTCCTCCATTGGTTCACTGAGCATGCGTCATGGTCGTTATGGGAGCAAAATTGTCGTCTGCATACGGCTCAGTTTTGCGTCTGAATCATCAGAAAGAAGACCTTCGTTTATTGTCTCTGCTAAAGAGGCATTTACAATAACGACCTCTGGTTTAAATGGTTATTTCTTGAAATTGTCATGCCTCGGTGAATTATTGACACCGAATTACTTGGAAGTGGAATTTATAGAGTTTATGTTTAGAGAGCAGGTGTTTTTATCAAATGGCGAATAAATTGTGTGACTTATGGGTGACTACAATCCAGTAAAATACATAGTCCTAGAAGTAACATCTGTTAAAGATCTTGTAACTGCTTTAGAACATAACATTACACTTAGCTCAGGTTATTGTCTCATCCATTGTCGACGGACTCCATTTCGGACATCATATGCATCGAAATCTGTGTGCCAACTGCTTCGGATTCTGTTGCATCGAGCACTGGCTTTCACCTGCTAAGTCTGAAAATTCTCATCAACAGAATAAAAATGAAACTTAGCTCGTGTTATCGACATCATTATCGTCTGCATCCAGCGCTGGTCCGCACTGCTTTCTTGTTGTCCTAAGCATCGTTGGAGTAGAGGTCGAAGAGGCGGCACTTCAGCAGCATAGCGGTCACTGTGGTCACCAAATCAGAAATACAAAAGCAGACATTCCAAACAAAAATCAAGAAAACAATTATCATTGTGGATACATGTACATATGCTCACATATCATCCTCCTCGTCATCATCCTCATCATCCTCCTCATCATCAACAACATAAATGGCAGCTAAAACTTTGGCATTTTGAGTTTTATTATCTTTATTCCAATTATTTTATGATCATCAGAAAAAAACTCGTATTTATTCCTTTGAACTCTCAGGTCATGACCTTGACAAGCGAGACGGCAGGGTGGGGGCGCCCTTTCCATCTTGTCGCCGGATTTGACAGGGCCTTGGGTTGAGAATTCAATGAAACAAACGGTCCTCTTTTCTGACTTCAACATATCAAATATAGTTACAATCAAATTTTAATCTTAATAACATGTTCGTGTACACCCCAAACCCTATGTTTGAGTTAAAGCTGCCATTCATGTATACAATTTAAAAAGGGTATATTTAAACATACTAAAACGCAGACGCTTAAGAAAAGTTCACACTTTATGGTTAAAAGATACATTAAACATGTCCCTAAATAACTTCATTAACTTAGCCTAAATGCTAAATTAGACTTGCACATTACATTAACACATGATTTCATTATGACTTACTTGTTGCTGGTATCCAATAGCAACCAGCCTCGTTCCCGAAAAATCGTGACGAAACTGGATCGCCGTCGGAGGGAGAAATGCGTCTGCACGAGATCGATGAAACCTGTCAACGTGGCGGCCCAAAGGCTGGAACCGGAAGAAAGCGTCTATAGGAGACCGATGAACGTTGGGTCTTCAGAGCATGTGATATATAAAAGTAGAGGTTTAAAATAAAGACATCCAAATGTATTTAAAATAAAATGTGTCTGTGCTACCAAAACATGGCGAGAAAAGAGTATTATGTTCGAAAAGAAGTTTAACTATGCAAAGTTGTGAAATACGTGTAGCATGTGTTTCAAGATTTCGTAAATTCAAGCTAAAGTTGCAAGTGCAAATTATACAAAAATACACACGATAACATCCCACTAGGCTGAAATTCTATATGAAATAGAAATAAATCACTCAATTATCGTACAAAATAACAGTGCAACATTATCGATCTTTAATGTTAAATATAACTGAATAAACTATTCGAAGTCTCATTTATACAAATTGAAAATACAAAACGTATTAGACTTAACATTTACACGATTAGCCATTATATTGATAACTACATGTTTGGAGTTCGGAGTTGAAGTAGTCCGCTGTGTCAGATTGTATGACATCCATCTGGCTCGGGAACAACGAACAAATGATGCGTTCGCGCCGTTTTTCAATGTATTCATGCGCAGTAAACATCGCCGAATCACAATCGAGGTCTCAACATTCCGAACCCAATCAAAAACAACGATACAAATGTGAAGCCAATCATATGCGCGAAAAAAGCGCTCATCGAAATCCACGTGGAAAACGCCCGGAATAAATTCGTTATGGTTTGGCAAATTGTAAAAACTAATCGGATTAGTAATCCATGACCCGCTTTTTTTTTAAATATTCTTAAGCCATTCTTAACTTAAGTTGAAAATAAGTCAACAAATCGAAAATGTGCATAAAACACTAGCTTTGTAATATTTGCTTGATAAATACTAAATGTTAACTTACTTTGAATTTTATTGCATTTTATATGTTTCAAAATCGTTAAATCATGTATTGGTTGTCAGAAAATCTAAGTATAAAATTAGAGAAGATTTTTCGACTAAGATTCTTTTCAATACGAGTCCTGGCGCGTAACAAGACATGCTACTCTGCCCACGTTATGCTCACCGAGCAAAATGACATAAAACATAAGAAGCCGCCCTATCAGAAGGACATTTATCTGCGTGAATGTGTTTGATATATTCTTAAGATTTAATAGAATTATTACTAAATTCACATTTTTATTGTGCATGAAGTCACATCTGTCAGGTTACCCCCATTACTATAGTGTTACGTCTAAAACTTTTCACAACACTTGCACCACGCAATGACGTAATGAATGCGAATAACTTAAAAGTTGAAATCGCCAGGACACCTTCGACACGATGGCTACATACTACCAATATATCTCTAGGCTAATCACTAGTAAGACTGGGATAAACTTTACAAACTATGGGTATGTGGTGTTTTGAAGATATATTTAATCAAAATAATACAACTATTAAAATTAATGTAGATCTTAAATAATCACCCTATGACACAAGCCACACTTACAAAATATAAATAGCAACAACTGAGGCCCGAATAGTGATACTGAAGTGTTTGTTCAAGTATAATTATATTTTTACACTTTTAATTATTCAAATATATTTTATTTACAACTGGAAGGGGTCGTTTACACATCTAGAGTCATTCAAGGTTCACTTACAAAACAATCGTCTGGGAATAAAAAAAACCTTACGAAAAAGCAGACCCCTTTCAGCGCTTCAAACAAATGAGTGCGTGCGTGGTGACGTCATCCCCTGAGTACTCCCAACAGGGCCAGTAGTGCATTGTTTATTTACATGGATATTATAATACAGAATACTTACGGATTCCTGCAATAATCGGCTAAAGTTTAACAAAACAACAAGGCAAATCGACTCCAGCATGGTTAAGAGTATTTGTTTGTTGTTTTGAATGGTTTTCAGTCGTGGGCGAATAAATGGTACGGGCGAAAAAATGGTCGCTAACCAGTACGTGTTAAAGGGACTTGTTCGCGGATTGTTTTTCGAAGTTTGCCATTAAATGTCTTTACTTGACAGATTTACGCATCGAAACTAAAGGCTCAAGAATAATAACAAAAACAACAACGAAAAAAACAAGTTGCTCCCACAGGCGTTCGAACTTCTGGGCCCATTTCCACAAAGCTCCTCAGGAAATTATTTACTTTTGTTCTATTTAGGCGTAAAAAAATGTTTGTTTCAGGTTACATGCCCCAAAAACTTTGGGTAGGTAGGTCGGGACATTACATGTACTCATATCGCAAAATAGTAAACTTACCACCATACGCCTTTTCAATATCAGTAGATCTACTGACGCCCATATCAAATAACTAAAAATGCAAATTTACAATCATTTTATTTTATATGCACATACAAGGGGACTGATTCTAAACAATGAAATAGTTTGTATACAATCCAAAATGACATTTAATATATGTTCCTTAAACGTCAAAGGGAACAAAGAAAAAAGAAATAAAGTTTTCAAATGGTTACATGACAAAAAATACAAAATTTGCCTGCTTCAAGAAAGTCACTTAACTGTTAACTTAAAAGAGGCGTTAAAAAATGAGTGGGATGGAGAATGCTTTATCACAAATACACAAATAAATTAGTTATTTCCTTCTTAATACAAAACAGTGAGGGTTAAACGTAATAAAATTTAATGAAATTATGCCAGGAAGATTAGCATACATTGAAATCGAACTCCATACGACTATGATTACTATAGTTAACTCCATACCACTATGATTACTATAGTTAACTCCATACCACTATGATTACTATAGTTAACTCCATACCACTATGATTACTATAGTTAACTCCATACCACTATGATTACTATAGTTAACTCCATACCACTATGATTACTATAGTTGACATCTCCATACCACTATGATTACTATAGTCAACTCCATACCACTATGATTACTATAGTTAACATCACCATACCACTGTGATTACTATAGTTATCTCCATACCACTATGATTACTATAGTTAACTCCATACCATTATGATTACTATAGTTAACTGCATACCACTATGATTACTATAGTTAACTCCATACCACTATGATTACTATAGTTAACTCCATACCACTATGATTACTATAGTTAACTCCATGCCACTATGATTACTATAGTTAACTCCATACCACTATGATTACTATAGTTAACATTTATGGCCCTAAACTGACGAGGAGCCTTTCTATGAAATGTTACAAACATTCTTGCGAGATGAGGCTGACACAAATATAATTATTGGAGGCGATTTTAACACGGTACTCAACCCTTTAATAGATAAAAAGAATGGTAACATACATACGCACCCAAAATGCAGAAAAATAATAAATAGCATAATGCAGGACCTAAACTTTAACGACATATGGCGCAATTTGAATCCTGAAGAATACAAATTTACCTGGCATTCAAACTCTAAACCAAAAATATTCTGCAGACTCGACTATTTTTTAACTTCAGACTCATTATCAAATTTAATACACTCCTCCTATATTAAACCTGGTTTCATGACGGATCATTCAATAGTGATATTAAAACTTAATAAACCTCAAGCTGAGCGAGGCACAGGCTATTTCAAACTAATCAACAGCGTTCTGTTAGAATCAAACTATCAGGAACAAATAAAAGAAACAACATCGAATACAGTTAGCAACAATAAAGACGCAAATCCTAATACTCTATGGGAATTTATCAAAGGCAATATAAGAAATACCACTATAAAATATACGTCAAACAAAAAAAAAAGAAGTAAACAAATTGGAATTAATTACTATCACAGAAATTGAGAAACTAGACAAACAATTACATAATAATAATAATAATAATAATAATAATAACACTACTACTACTAATACTACTACTACTACTACTTATAATAATAATAATCATAATAATCATAATAATAATGACAATAATAATAATAATAATAATAATAATAATAATAATAACATTAAAGACGAAGACATTGAAATTAGACTCATGGCCAAAAACTTAATAATAGAAGAAATATACCATAACAAACTTAATGGAATCATATTAAGAGGTAAAGCCAAACATGTTGAACATAACGAAAAAAAACACACAAACTATTTTGCAAACATGGAAAAAAGATGCGGTGAGCAAAAAACAATTCATAAATTAATAATCAACAATGTAGAAATTACTAACAGAGAAGATATTTTAGAAGAACAACAATTATTCAACCGAAATCTATATAAAAAACGAACCGTTGTAACAAACAACCTATTTGATTTTCCTTTTAACACTTTGAATGAAAACGAAAAAGATTCATGTAATGGTATATTAACAGAATATGAAAGTTAACTGGCGCTTAAAGAAATGGAAAATGACAAAAGCCCTGGCTCTGACGGTATAACAATAGAATTTTATAAAATATTTCGGAATGAAATAAAAAAATACTTAATAGACTCACTTAATTATTCGTATAACATTGGAGAACTTACCGTTTTACAAAAACAAGGACTTATTTCATTAATACCAAAACCATGTAAAAATTTAGATTTACTTTCGAACTGGCGCCTAATTAGTTTACTCAATACTGACTATAAAATTGCTACAAAATCTATAGCAAACAGAATTAAAAAGATACTACCATTTCTTATTTCCAACTCCCAGTCAGGCTTTGTAAAGGGAAGTTATATCGGTGAAAACGTTAGACTTATACAAGAATGCATAAATTTTTGCAACAAATCAAACAAACATGGTCTAATATTCTTTGCAGATTTTGAAAAAGCTTTTGATTCTCTAGACCACTCGTTCATGTTTGCATGCCTGGAAAAAATGAACTTTGGTGAAAGTCTTATAAAATTGGAAAAATTATTTTACAAAAATATAAACAGTTTTATAACAAACAATGGTTGTTTTTCTAACAGCTTCGAAATAGAAAGCGGAGTAAGACAAGGATGTCCATTATCTTCTTCCCTATTTATTTTATGCATTGAATTTTTATCGCAACATATACAATCTAATGAGTCTATAAAAGGTATAAAAATACAACCAGGATTCGAAATTAAACAATCTCTTTTTGCTGATGATGCAACTTACTTTTGTGATGATAATCCAGACTCGTTCAAAAAATTAATATCATCGTTAATATTATTTGGACAATCATCGGGTCTTAATTTAAATAAATCTAAATGTACTGTGTTAAGAGTAGGGAAATTTAAAAATACTAACATCGAATTAATGAGGGAATTAAAATTTCGATGGACTTCCAGTGAAACCAGGAATAACGTTTACAAATAATGAAACTGAAACAATACTAAAAAACAAAATACCAAAATTACAAAACTTCAATAATTGTCTGAAAAGTTGGCAACATCGCAAACTCACCCTTTTAAGCAAAGTGACAGTATTAAAAGCTTTTGCACTTCCAAAATTAATTTACGTACTAACAGTTCTTCCAAATCCAAGTGAAGACATTTTTAAAGAAATCAACAACATGATATTCCAATTTATATGGGATGGAAAACCGGATAAAATAAAAAGAAGCACTTTAATACAACCAGTTGAACCAGGAGGCATAAAACTTACTAACATAAAAGCATTTGTCAATTCAATCAAGTCTAGCTGGGTAAAACGTTTATTAGATAAATCAAATAGTGCACATTGGAAAGGGTTTTATAACAATTTATTGCAAAAATTCGGAGGAGATTTAATATTTCAATGTAACATTAACAACACAAACATATTGAATATTTGAAAAGAAAACAAATTCTGACATGACGTATTAGAAGCATGGACTAATACTACAAATAACCTCAACAAGAATTACAATAGTAAAGTTATACTTTGGAACAACAAAGATATACAAGTTAATAACACAACATTTTTCTGCAGAGAATGGTTCGAACGCGGTATTAAATATGTTGATCAATTATATGACTTCAGAGTACAAGACTTATATTCATTTGAAAATGTATGTTACTTATACGACATCCCAATCAATAAATTCCGTATTTACTACTCTAAATAGCAAATCTTTCAATATCACATTTACTTATTATATCATAAGCTTTGGAATTCAAGAAACATCTGAACGAATAGACGTAAAAATAATAAATTATGCAATACTACTTATGAAGTCATTCATCTGTCACGTGAAATCAAAGCAACTTTTCCCTAATTATATATGTTTCACGCAATATTTAAAACGTAGAATTAAAATTGAAAAAGAAATAGCCCTTTGTACTGACCAAATATCCGAGTTTGAACAAAAATGGCGACGTCTACTAGAGTTATTATAATATAATTTAAAAAAAACAGTCCACTTGTAAACATCTTGTGAATGTCTTTCTGTATCCTTTTCTTCCCCACTGTTTATATATCATAACCACTCATAAGAATCCCAAACATCTGATATACACATCACCAATTATAATATTGTTACGATTAAAGTGCATAATATATTGTAACATGTATGTTTTGCTGTAACAATATAACACCTTTATATATTATATTGAATAAAAAAAAAAAAGGTAGGTCGGGATCTTTTTTTTTTGATAAATGGTCAACTTGAAGATTCTAAAACTGAATAAATATTCAAAACATATCCGTAATATCCTTAAACATTGCTTATAAGTGGATACTATCAACACAAAACACTTATTTTTCCAAAAACACATTTAATTATTGAAAAAGGCAAACAAAATAAAAATCAATCTGACAAACCCAATAAAATGTTCTAGGGTCGGGCCATTTTTAGGGTAGGTCGGGTAACCTGAAACAAATATATTTTTGTACGCCTTAAGTCAAATTTTCAAAAACCATTTTCTATGTGAAAAATATTTTATATTTTAAATACTGTAAAATTAAAAGCATCTGTTGATTCTTAACCAGATTAAACAGTTTGATAAAAATATACACTTTAATAGTTAAAATAGCCACAGACTTAATGAACTTTAAGATTTTAAGAAATTTAATAAAGTTTTTATTAAGAAGCTCTGTAGACCAAAAGACCTCCGGCTCAAAAGGTTAACTCCTTAACCACTCGGCCATTCCGATTTCTATATTTCATCCTGCATTTTTTACTTGATGTAAGCGATCAAAGCGTTGTCAACAATTTTTGACGAAAACAACAGAAGCACTCTAAATAATTCCATTGTTAAGCGTTACAAACGCTTTATAATTTTATAATTTTCAACTGATGATTCCTCACGAAACGGAATTTACAGTATATTTCTATGTTCGTAGTGTTATTTCGCTCCTTTATATACCCTATTCTTTTATTTTTGGAATCTGTGACAAAAAGTAAGAAAATTGTCAATTCGTCAATCTGTGAACAGGTCCCTTTAAATGGGTCATCAGTAATTCTTACTGACGCTACAGGACCAATATCGACGGATATTTTTTTTACTAAATCCCAGGTTGAATTCCGTATCATATTCAACCACAATATAATCAATTCTAACATGATACACGCTCATTTTTCTATAGACAAATACCGAAAGTATCGTTGTTAAACTACCTATACACAACGCAAAAAGAAGTTCCGATTCTGAGCGGAGAATAGTAAACAGGAGTTCCAATTACAATTGCAAAAATGTATGTCAAATCATGTAAGAATCGAAATAACTCGCATTATCGTTGTTTTTTATACAACTCTTAGTCGTTCTGATGCGTAGCTATTAAACAACTCGGGCTAACGCCTTAGTGGTTTAATTCTTATAAAACTCTAAATCGTTGTTTATTGGCCGATAAACAACGATAAATCGAAAATTATTTCTTCATTCTAACATGACGAGCGCAGAGTTTTCTATGGATAAAGAAAATTTTCCGTTGTTAATTTGCCAATAAACAACTCGAAAAAAGTAGTAACGAAAATGTAAAATATAGATCGCACTATAATGGCAAAATATATTGTCAGTGCATGTTAGAATCAAAATAATTTTCACTTCATCGTTGTTTGTCTGTAAATAAACAACGTTATTTCGTTCTGATGGGCGTATATTAAAATATTAAATATGTATAGAAACAACTCAAAATCGAAAATTATTTCTGAAATAGCACATACATTTTCAGATAATGTAAACTACGCCTAACATGTTTTACAGTATGGTATGGTAAGGCATGGAATCATATATTTTAACAGATATACATGAATTCTGAATATAAATTTAAATAACTTTAATATATTATTTGTAAAAAAAGAAAGTGTTAATTCAAAGCGGACCCCGTGTCCTTAATTAACTAGTTTGACAAAGGATCACTCAGTACCAGTATATTTCTCATTCCTATTTATGACGATGCAATGTGTTACCGACATAACTTGGTAACAGATGGCTAGAATGCTTCAAGCACGCCATTTCAAAACTAGTTCTCATTTTCTTCAGAAACGTTCATCGACACTATCTTCAAATATGTGGGTTGTTCTTAAATAATTAAAATTATTTCAGAGCTCAGAAATAAATAAGTAAAAACTATTTCTCTTTCTAGAAATCAGAGTAGAGTGCGAATTCTTGTCAACTGATCAATTAAAGGATCTACAATTGCAACGTGTGAGTCTTGTGTTTGTTGAAACTAATATATGGTACAAATACATTATGAATACGAACGAACGGATTAAACGAATAACTATCAAAAATGCGCCATTGGACACATATATAGCCATTTTCGAAGAAAATGGGATAGAAGTAGACAGTATCCAAGGGGTAAATAAACAAATAACAGTGACCGACACAGAACTGTGCGTTATAAAGACTCTTCTGCTTAACCGAAGAGGTCTATCGTGGAATTTGAATATCTTTGGTAATAAGTTTGTGTGTCTACTGACCATTGGTGGTGTGTTAATAGGTAAACTGGACGAAGCCAGTGCGGATGGTAATCCGGAAGATGTCGCAAAGTTGGAAGTAGCTGGCGATAAAGAAAGTGATAGAGAAAACGCGTGTTGTAGTAGCGACAACACAAAAACAACATCGGAAACTAAATCCCATGCTAAGGCTGAGAAACGTCTCGAAACAAGACGCAGAGCAAGATCTAGGGAGAAAGCTCATCGTACCAGTAAATCAGGTGCGAACTGTATGGGTGCGTTAGGAACCACTACAAAGAATGTCATGAGTATGAGACAAACTGATAACAAGTGTCCAAAAGCTAGTTTCGGTGGTACAGACCGAATTGTTTTCACTGCTTCAGTACTAGAGAAGAATGTCAAATCGGTAAGAACTGGACTGATGGAAAACGATAGTGCTGACGTTGCTACACAGGTTAACGCCTCCAAAAATGGTGATGCCAAACAACTCATGACGAGTCTACCATTAACAAATAAAGCTTTACAGAGTTTTAAACCAGACTGTGGTATTTCAGCTGACATCTGGAGCTCTTCGAGTAAAGGGTCAAGTCAAACGAAAGAAACAGCATTGAATTCAGCGCCGAAGATAATTATTAACGATCATACTGAATGGATTGACCAAGAAATTGAGCCACAGAGAAAAAGCAATGCAAAAGGTATCAGAGGTCGTAATAGCTGCCACGAAAACAATCTTTGCTTTGATTGTGAAATTTCGGACATAGCTTCGACGGATACTCGTATCTTTGTGGCGGCCATTTTTGGACGTTACACGGCACTAATTTTCTCGACTTCCAATAACGAGATATCAGCACTGGAAGTTTTGAAAAATGTCAAACATGCATTAGTTTAAAAGACGGCCGGTATAACTATTGGTGGTATTTGATCCTTTGAATTGAAGTATGGAAATAAATATATATATATACTGTCCAACATTTGGTTTATTGTATACTATGTAAGTCGAATGTATTATTAATTTGAACAACAAAATAAATGTTGAATGTGTATGTATGATATCTGCACAACAGATATATTTTCCAATATTAAATGTACTTATTTAAAAATGTATATATACTTCTGAATAAAATGTTATTCTGTTAAAATAAAGTTGTGAATACATTACATCGGTGTTTCTATGAGAAGTCGACACAACATATTTTAAGCTGCACCGAAGATTTGTTAGCACATTTAACAAGAACAGTAGGGCTAAAATGGGTAACCGAAAAACCCTGTATTTGCGGGTCAAAAAATACCCGGGGCAAAGTTTTCGTCAACGGTACCGGGTCGGGCCGCTATTTTACGAAAGGGGAGATCACTGTTAACTTATTCCGGGATATATATATAATATGATTACGTGGTCGGAAAAACTCGAGTTTCTATATCATAAGAATTTAATCATATGAGCGATGTAGGACCATATTTTTCATAAATCACATCTTTCACAAGTGTGAAAAATAGGATCTTATTTTTCACAGGTGTGATAAATAGGATCTCATTCTTCACACGTCGCAATCTCACTCTTCATATTTTCTGTGAAATTTGTGATCGAGTCCAGTTTTTGACAAGCACTCAAATCATATTCTTCACACATGAAAGTGTTCAAATTTTCAAAACAGTGAATTTTTACAACATCATCTTATTTTTCACACTGTATGTGCCCGAAAAATAAGGGTGTGATTTACTGTATGGTACAGTATGCATGGTATGGTACGATATGGTGCGGCATGGCATGGCATGTATGTATGGTTTGTAATGTTATGGTATGGAAAGGTACGGTACGGTTAGGAACGGTACGGTACGGTTAGGTGCGGTACGGTTATATACCTTTAAGTACGGTTAGGTACGGCAAGGTACGATACTGTACTGTCCAAACGTACGTACCTACGTGTGCGGAAGTTCTAATAAGGTCAATATATTAAAGTCCGTGTATACGTATATTCTAGTTCGGGCGGACAAATACATGGTTATTTTGGTTTCAATAATCCAAAATAGGACGTTTGTTTGTACGTACGTTCGGATGCGTGCATTTGTTCATATCCCAATAAAATGGTGTACGTTCGTATGGGCGTACGCGAGTATGCATTTCTATATTATAATTAGACCGTACAAACGTATTGACTAACGATTAAGCGCATGCATACATTAGTATATAGTTCCTAAATAGTTCCTTAGCGCATGCATACATTAGTATATAGTTCCTAAATAGTTCCTTAGCGCATGCATACATTAGTATATAGCTCCTAAATAGTTCCTTAGCGCATGCATACATTAGTATATAGTTCCTAAATAGTTCCTTAGCGCATGCATACATTAGTATATAGCTCCTAAATAGTTCCTTAGCGCATGCATACATTAGCATATAGTTCCTAAATAGTTCCTTAGCGCATGCATACATTAGCATATAGCTCCTAAATAGTTCCTTAGCGCATGCATACATTAGCATATAGCTCCTAAATAGTTCCTTAGCGCATGCATACATTAGTATATAGCTCCTAAATAGTTCCTTAGCGCATGCATACATTAGTATATAGCTCCTAAATAGTTCCTTAGCGCATGCATACATTAGTATATAGTTCCTAAATAGTTCCTTAGCGCATGCATACATTAGTATATAGCTCCTAAATAGTTCCTTAGCGCATGCATACATTAGCATATAGCTCCTAAATAGTTCCTTAGCGCATGCATACATTAGTATATAGTTCTTAAATAGTTCCTTAGCGCATGCATACATTAGTATATAGCTCCTAAATAGTTCCTTAGCGCATGCATACATTAGTATATAGCTCCTAAATAGTGCTTAGTTTCTCATAGTGATGCCAATACTGATAATAATGGTGATGACGAGAATAGTTGATGACGATGATGACGACGATGATGATGATGATGATTCTTACTGTATAATTATGCTCCAAATAATACTTTCATCGATTGTCGTGATACAATTTCACCATAAAATATGTGAAAAATGTGAACCGTACGCATACCCCCTTTTTAGCCAATCACATTCTTCACACTTATGAATGTGACAAATGAGATCCTATTCTTCATAGGCGTGTGAAAAATATGATTTGTTAAAAAATAGGATCCCACGGAGCTACATACAACCATGGTACACGCAGCTTGTTTAAGTTTTGTTAGAAAAGTTTGTGAAAACATAACTTTGCCTTTCCCTGTAGCGGAATCCCCATCTCTGAGGCTTTGTTCCTGTTTGAAAGTTTCATTTGGATTGTACTTTTTTATCTTTCTAACCAGTGGATGATGTTTTAAGAAGCACATTTTTTGTCACTAATGACTAACATTTGCTGTTTATTATCAAGAATGTGGTAAATTCTAAATAAAGGATTAATTTCTTACAGTATTCAGTCATAATTATAAAAAATCTTGATATCTGACTTGTCTGACATGTAATGCTGTACAGAACAAAGGTTTGTGCATTTAGTTTAGTCTTTTTTTTAGAATTAACTTGTTTAATACCCAACCCGACACGAAATTACCCGAACTTTGAAATTTTGACCCGGCGACCCGACCCGAAGAAATTTTTCGACCCGTTGGAGCCCTCAAGAGCCTAGATCGAAACATACTTACATTTAACAACATTATAAAATGCACAAAGTGAGTTTGTTACGGGGATTTAAAAACAACAGACGGAGCTAAAGTGTTTTTGACGGTTTGAATGCAACAATACATATTTTAGTTCTCAGGTTAGAAACCAGTAAATCAAATCTCCATCGAGTCTCATTGTAAAGTAGCAAACTCTCCTGGTAACGTTCATTCAGGGCTTTCATTAATTTGTGAAAACTGGAAGTTTGATTTTCTGGCCTGTGATTTTGGAAGTTTTGCTCATAATATTTTGAAGTTTTCACAGTATTGCGCTACATAAGTCCTGAGCATTTCAAAAATGTAATTAAGTATAAAATTCAAGCTTTTTTAAGGTCAGTTCTTTTTCATCAAGTGTTTATATGCCAATTTATTCAGTGAAATATGTATACATTTAGATAAATTACTTAATTTTTCTTCCAACTTGTTCATCCTTTCATGGTGGAACTTCCATGGCTGTAATTTTGGAAGTTATGCTACTCCCATGGCTGCAATTCCTGTGACAAAAACTGAGAATAAATTATTCCCAAACTTCCCGGTAAATAGTTTCTTTACTTCATTGCTGTCCTTAAATTTCAGATTGCGAGTCTGGTCACTTTTCAAAGAAGCGACTCTATACTTTTAAAATTTAAAATAAAAATACGACGATGTTAGGTTGTTTACTCTCGGGACTTCGGTTTTAAGCCATTGCCTGAGCACGCTGCTTAACATAATAAATTATTACAGTAATTATAACAATTCCACTATGCGAATTCACAACATATATAGAGATTGCAGTGTGGATACGGTGCCTCAATATTAAAAATCTATGTGGGGATAAAAATCTCAGAGTATATACTGCACAATAGCGTTAAAAATCCAGCATTTAAATGAAACTATGATTTATGTTTAATCTATTATATGCATTATAAATATATCACCGCGGTATATATTAACATTACCTTACATGATGCACTGGGAAATATTACTTTTTGAAGTCAGTACAACGCAGTATATATTGAAAATATGTGTATAACAGAAAATACAAATATACGATATATTACTTCCAAGAAAATGCATTATTATACAAATATGGAATTTTTGCTGTGCACCATCACATGATATTGCACAGCTAAAAAGTCCATACTTGTTTTATTATATGACTTATAACATAAATGACAGCTGATGACGTTTTAAGAAAAAAGAACAACACACATTTATTTGTTTCAATCATAATATCAAAACAAAAATATATAATTCGATTACTTCCCTTGTTATAATTTTAAAGGGAGATCACCGTTTCGGTTCACGAGTATTACCTACCCGTACTTCGGGACAAGACGTAATTGAACGAAACCAGTCTCGGCAAAACTCGAGTTTCTTGGGATTTTTCCAAATAAACTATTTTTAGTAACTGTTCAATATCATCTGATATTTGCTCGATGGAAGTAAAAACTGTGCAGCATCACGTATGATTTTCTTTCGAGGGTGTGTCGCTGAGCCAATCAAATAACGTGTATTTATAAGTCATATTATAAACTTGATTGCAGTCACCCGTCAGCAACATCGTCCTTCGCATGAGACGTTAAACCGAGGTGCAGAGTACTAGGTGCTTTACACTGGGCACTAAAAGACCCAGGGTCTTCTGTATTTTGCACTATCCCCCGTAACACAACTAACAAGTCTTCTGGGGGCGAAGGCACTTGGGAGAAAATCCCGGTGCACTCGATAAAAATCCACTACACGCATGTTTGATACCTCGGTTATCTGTTATAAACTAACCTAACAATCTCTATATCTTTACTGTAATCTCGCAATTTTGCATCGTGATTTCGCTACTTCGTATCATGTTTTGGCGTTCTCGCGCTTGTTATATCCAAAGGTCGAAAGTGCGAAACAACGAGTGGCCCAAACGGAACACCGTAGTCACAATATTGGTCAGTGGTGGGTGCTTTTCAAATTTATTTCAACGCCAATTATCAATTGGTGTACATAAAAAATAAACATGTTTTGCAAACACGCATGCACTTTTTAATAACCCACAAGGGAAACAATACAACTACAATGTACCTACATTCAATTTTATTAAGACATATAGTGTCATTGAAATAAATGTATAAACTCGCATATTTGTTCTATCATATTTTATTTGGACGCTAAAGCGTCAACAAAATTTATCATGGAACAAGTTTTTAAAATACAAATAATATATCTTAGTGAAATATATAACTACATTTGATGAACTATATTTTGTATCCTAATCACCATATCTCAATTGCATCGTTGAGTAATAAGTTTCCTCTACGCTTGTTATAACAGGTACAACACATCGAGTGCAGCGACAAATATACATGTTTGTAATTTCAATGTCTTTTTGGTCTAACAGAGAAATAATAAATAACAAACCAAACGGAATTTCTATTAAGTACTTATTGTGCCACGAAATAGTTATTGTCGAAATTGTTTGTAGAGAGTTAAGCAGATAATGACTGTTTTGTTGCCAATCAGTTTTGCAATGACCGCTAGGCCAGAGATTTTTTTTTTAGTTTCTCGGAGATTTTTAAACACTGTCCTGTTGGAAGCGGAAAGAAAATAAAAAGTACAAATAATATTTTATGAACACATGTTTTCGCATGAACTTGACATTATCATTAATATTAATAATTTTTGTAATTCTTTTTTGGGGTATTTAAAAAAAATCTGGTCGGCGGATCCGAGAAACTAAAATCAACAAACTCTGGCCCTATCCGAGTGGGTGGTCTCTGAAAATGTAACAGCCATTTACATAAACGACTTTGCGACGAAGGTGATGACAGCGAGTGTAACAGTCGTTGCCATGGGAACACCAGCCCGCTCGGCGCCACTCTGTCCAGCTGCAGTTCCTGCATTACACAGCTCGGTGTCGCAGTAGCACGTCTCCGTGGTAATGCCGAGCACGGAGGCTGTCGTACAACCGTTTGGCAGTGTCCCAGGGATGCAATCCCTTGATACGGCTTAAAATAGACGAACACATAACATTACTATAATTCGTTAACAATAAATTGTGTAAACTTAAAATATGTGGTATGAATAAAATATACTTTTCTTTCTCATAGAAGCGTTTGTCAATATTTTAATTCGTTAGTTTGTAACTAAAAGACAACACGGATACCAGTCAAATTGAGGGATGCTCCCCAAAGCACTTTGTCCAGCAATATAAATGCAATGAGAAGGGCAGAGATAGTAATATGACTACAAATCACTAGAACAGCAGGACCAAATCTGACCTCAAATCTCTATGTGAGTATAAAACACATATACCATATGAACATGCAGATGAAGCAAAACTGTAAAATAAAATAGACTCAAAATAACATAAATAAAAGTGATGCGTCATTAATGTATTATGGATATTTCATCTTACTTATTCATCTTTCCATCAAGTATCATTAAATTTCCGTGACCCTAATGCGATATCATCGGATCCAGTCAGCGGATAAAACTGGAGATGATTTTAATGAGATTGCATACACCCCAGAATGCATTGTCAGTAAGGGCGACATTTGACACCAAAATAAATCCGTGTACATAAAAGTGAATGAAAAATGTAAACGTAATTATTTCTGTCAAAATGACTGCTCTGGAAAAAGTTATGAAAAACTTAAACCAAAATTTCTAAGCAATGAAACTACTGATATCGCTGGCATATTCAAATATATATACCGCCCACAGCAGTCGTCGTGAGGCAAACTCCGCAATTGGGTGTGTTGACAACCACAGCGCTAGTGGTATCAAAGGTGTTGTCGCTGCAAGCATCGCCATTTGCGGTCCCGATGCACGCGTAGCAATTTATTACGGCGCTCACTCCTAAAACAAGTGACATAATAGTTATATAAATTACGTCCCCTCAAAGGGACTGGTTTACAGATTGACGAATTGGCCAATTCGTGCCTTTTTCACAGATTCCAAAAACACAACAACACCTTATATAAAGGAGCAAAATAGCATTATTGATATATGAATATATGGAGAGAAAAAAACGTTTCGATAATGAGTTATCATCAATGGATAAACTTAAAAAGCGTTTGTAACGCAAAACGACTGACTATTTTCAGTGTCACTGTACTTCTTTTGCATGTAGTTTTCTCATAACATAAAACTTTTATTCACTATTGCAATAAGTTCGTTCTCCTATTTGCCGTCCGCTGGTCCGACTGTTCGTCAGAAAAACGCTACATATCCAGTGATTTTTAGCTGACGCCAAAATGTCGGACAACGCAGTTGAATAGATGGAATACCACCTAATAAATTTCGCTTGTTCCATGTTTTCGTCCGTTAAGCGGACGATCGCAGTCGGACAACACAGTCGCAAAACGGAGACACGGATTAACAAAAGTGTCAACAGAACGGATATATAATATTTATTCACGTCAATAAATATTGCCCCTGAGGAAGACCGGAAGGTCAAAAGCTTCGGCTAATATTATATATGAAACTTTAAACTCGATCCAATGTAATTTGTCATTTAAAATACTGTTAAAAAACAACAACAAAAACAGTACATTTCTGATGCAAATGATAAAGATCACGATCGTGCCCACTTACCTGCCAGACACAAGACTGCTGCGGTGGCGACGGCGAACATGCGTAGATCCATGGTTCCGGTATGAACGGTTCCGACTGCGATGGTTCAAAAAGTGCCGAGGAAATGTCCGAATATTAGAGAGCGCCGTATTTTATACAATAGTCGCGCATGCGCTTAACGAGTTTGGCAGCAGTTCGCTATTTGCAAACGTTTTATCGTAGCGTGTTGAAGTGACCGAACCGATTTGATCTAAAATCAAAATACACAGGTACGGTGTCCCATTTGTGTCATTCCACCTTTAGTTAGTCCAAAATGCGATGGTCGATAGTACATCTATATATCATAACTGCAACGCTATGTGATCTCGAAAACGCGATGGAGCAAAACGGGGGACAAAAAAGACACGAAAATGCGATGGATGAAATAAGGATAGACAAAAACGATAGTGCGATGGTACGGACAAGAGCAACTAACATGAAAACGCGATAATGCGAATAAGGGGATGCAAACGATGCAAACAATGAGAAGCAAAAGCGGGAGAGGGCAAACAAGGAGGGAGGAAAATAAAAACGCGATAATGCAAACATGGAGGGAGGGAAATAAAAACTCTATGGTGCAAAAATGGAGGGAGGAAAATAAAAACGCAATAATGCAAACATGGAGGGAGGAAAATAAAAACGCTATGGTGCAAAAATGGAGGGAGGAAAATAAAAACGCGATGGTGCAAACATGGAGGAAGGAAAATGCAAACGCGAGAGTGCAAACATGGAGGGGGGCAAATAAAAACGCGAGAGTGCAAACAAGGAGGGAGGCAAATAAAAACGCGAGAGTGCAAACATGGAGGAACGAAAATGCAAACGCGAGAGTGCAAACAAGGAGGCAGGCAAATAAAAACGCGAGAGTGCAAACAAGGAGGGAGGAAAATAAATACGCGATGGTGCAAACATGGAGGAAGGAAAATGCAAACGCGATAGTGCAAATAAGGAGGGAGGCAAATAAAAACGCGAGAGTGCAAACAAGGTGGGAGGCAAATAAAAACGCGAGAGTGCAAACAATGAGGGAGCTAAATAAAAACGAGAGAGTGCAAACAAGGAGGGAGCTAAATAAAAACGCGAGAGTGCAAACAAGGAGGAAAATCAACAAGCGATGGTGCAAACATGGAGTGAGGAAAATGAAAACGCAATGTTGCAAACAATTTTAGGAGTGAGGAAAATGCAAACGCGACGGTGCAAACAAGGAGTGGATAAATGCAAACGCGATGCTCAAACAAGGAGTGCGGAATATGAATAAGCGATGATGAAAATAAAAAGGAAAGAAATGAACGCGCGATGGTGAAAAGAAATGGCTGGAGAATGAAAACGTGATCATGATGCAAACATCTTAATACTATATACAAAAGGGCCAAGATAGCCCTAGGTCGCTTGCCTTAGTGTAAAGCATCATAATGGCTTTTAACAAAAAGATTGTTTAAGATTTCAGTTAAGCTATATAAGGAAAACTGCCCACATTTTTTAACAAATAAAAATGATTTCAAGGAGTTTGGTAGAGGGTCACCCAAGGAGCATTTCTGTGAAATAATTTTAAAATCCAACCCGTGGTTTCAGACTGTGAGATGCTAAGTTTCAATATAGCCATATAAAGAAAACTGCCCCGCCAAATTGTGGCCATGTTTTTTTAATGTATCAAAAATTAAAAATGATTTAAAGGATTTGCTAGAGAGTCTCCCAAGGAGCATTTCTGTGAAATTATTTTGAAATCCAGCCAGTGGTTTCAGACTAGAAGATTTTTTAAAGTTTTCAATATAGCCATATAAGGGAAACTGCCCCGCCCCCTGGCAGCCATGTTTTTTTAACAAATCAAAATGATTTCAAGGAATTTGGTAGAGGGTCACCCAAGGAGCGATTCTGTGAAATTATTTTGAAATCCAGCCAGTGGTTTCAGACCAACATGCATACATTAAGTTTCATTAAATTCCGGCCAGTAGCTGCTGAAAATGATCCCAGACAAGAATTATGCCCATAAACTAATTTCGGCATATCTTCAAAGTCCCAGAACTCCTCAAAAAAATCATTTGAAACGGAACGCCCTGGTGCTATGCCGACCTCCTCGAGGCAATGAAGCTGAGAAATAGCCCGGATAGAGACTGAAACATGTGGCCTGTCATCACTGTCGCCGCCTCTTTTTGGAGATGCATCGAAAAACGAGCCGATTGTACTTACGAGGTGTCGCTATTAAAGTGACGCGAAGTAAGGGCAAAAGGTAAACACTGATAGAAGAAGAGTTGGTTTTATATGGGTTTTTTTACAATATTTGACTCCTTTTACAAAATCGAACAATGTAACGATTTTCTCTTCCAACAAGGTAGAGAAATATGAAGTCACAACGCATTTAGAAACGTGAGGACTTTTTATAAGTTGTGACATGATGACAATTGAACCACATAATTGATGAGTTTGCGTTTGTTAAACTTAATAGACATAATTTACACACAGTGATATGATTTACGGCATAAAATCATTACTTTTAAAATGTATTTTTGCTGCATTATCAATAACATTGGTTGGTGTTTTCAATACACCTCCAAAAAGAGGTGGTGCCAGTGATTACAGGCCGTGTTGTAAAGTTCAGCACTACATCCCTATCCTTAAGTAAAATAACGTTTGTGAAGCACCGAAAGACATTAAGCATGACATTTCAAATTTAAATTAGTTTTATCTCTTAAAAAAACACACGATAGGTCAAGTCTGAATTTAGGGATAGTCCACAATAGCTGACGTTAAGTTGCTTATTATATGACTTATATTTATTACACATGTTTAAACATTTCAATATTTGATGTTCCTTTGTTGTTTCAAGTGATTAAATAAGAAGTAGACCAAAATCTGCATACCCAGCTAGATCTTTAAAGGGACTATGTCACCGAAAAGGGCCTCAAAGGGGTAATCTCTTTCACAAAAATATGTAAATAGGCTATTAAAACTAGCATAAAATAACTGTCAAAATAAAGTGTATATCATGGAATAAAAATCAATTTATAATATGGGTTGTGTTTGTTTGGCCCTTTTCATGTGTACATTTCGACGTCAGAATTATGAGTATTTTGTATAACCATAGTTTACAGATGTAACCTTACAAAGCAAAATAGAGCAGTTGGTTAAATCGCTGCCGTCAGTCATTTATTCGTATGGCTCCTAAGTCGTGAGTTCGCTCCCTTTTGGGGTTTTTATTTGTTTCAAACATTTTTCCTGTTTAGTTTTATCAAATATCTCATTATATTATTTAATGTACATGTCTTAGTATAGCGCATTCCTAACATGTAATATCATTTCTAGTGCAATGGGAAACACATTTTTCTCTGACATAGTCCCTTTAAAGGGACATGTTCAAAGATTGTCAAATTGACAATTTTCAAAAATGTTGTCATAGATTCCAAAAAGAAATTGTATATTCCATACAAACAAGCGAAATAATACTCATGACTAAGAAATATATTGGCAATATCTTTCGTTTCTGGACAATTGAAACAATATAAATGGATGAAATTAGAAAGCGTTTGTAACGCTTTTCATCGGTATATTGGAAAACACGAGTATCACTTACGTAGCGTTAAAAAATGAAAATACAAAACCAAACATTTAAGTCCGAATGACAGAGTGGTTAGCGCATGAGATTTTTTATCTAAAATTTTTAATTTTAACTTTTTTTTTTGTTATAACTCATAATATTTGTTTTAGCTCATTCCAGATGATGTAGCTTTTGCAGTAAAGACATTGAATGACATTTTTTAAAAACACGAAAAATCTCTGAACAAGTCCCTTTAAAGTTCTGTTTTAAATACTGAACTAAAAGCATTCGGAGAGCGCAGACCTCCGCCATTAAGGCAGCTCATTTCCTACATGTGGTGTTCAACTAATGGGATATACGGGCACAACGGAAACTTCTTCAGAGCGTTACATATCGATCTATACCAGCTCGCGAAGATGCGACAACGCAAAAATTATTTCGCCTCCTCGCCATTAGAAAATTCATATACACTCGAAACATTGTTTGTAATGCGCGCCTTTTTAAGGGGTTTGTTCACAGATTTTCGTGTTGATTTTTTGTTAATGTCGTTTAATGTTTCAACTGAAAAAACTAAAGCAGTTGGACTAACCCAAAAATTATTATTATTTGAAGAAAAAAAAACGTTAATTAAAATATGTGCGCATTGCGGGACTCGAACCTACGACCTACGACGATCAAAAGAATGTCACGCTAACTACTCGGCCATTGTGACTTACAACCATAGTCGTAATTATTTAATACTATGTACGTAATACACGTATTTTCCTAAATACCGATTATGGAAAAGCGCAACAAACGCTTTATAATTTAATCCATTTCAATTGATGATTTTTCAGAAACGACAATGAATTTATAATATATGTTTTTGTCAGTAGCCGGTTATTTCGCTTGTTTTATATATAATGTATTTTACTGGTTGCGATCTATAACAAAACAAGATTCTGTGTTTGGTAAACACACATGCCCCCAGTTGGTGCTGGGTAGCCCATTTCCTAGTCCAAATTAGAACAAGGTCAAAGTGAAGTTGGGTGATTTGGGTGGATTGGGGATGGTCATAAGCAACAACTGTGTAAGTATCCAAGTGTTGTAGCAAGCGGTGTTGGTGCTAGACGAAATGGTAAAATCTAGTTAACCAAGAAACAGCCCATTTGCATTATTCTAAGTGCAAATTATGTCAAGGTCAAGGTCAAAGTGAGGTTAGGTGATATGGGTGGATTGGGAACGGTCATAAGTAACAACTGTGTAAGTATCCAAGTGTTGTAGTAAGCGGTGTTGGTGCTAGACGAAACGGTAAAATCTACTTAACCTTATTACGGACGGAAGGACGTACGGAAGGACGGACAGGACGATCACTATATGCCTCCTGCATCAAGATGCTGGGGGCATAAACATTAAAATGGTCAATATGCCAATCAGTGAACAGGTCCCTTTGAAATATATTGCCAATCAGTGAACAGGTCCCTTTAAAATTTATTTTTGCGCAACTAGTAACATGTTATACATGGTACATCAAAGAAGAATGCATTTTCTCTAACTGAATCTAATCAGCAAAACTGTCAGTGCGTAAATGCATGTTTTATAAAACGATACAACTCATTGTTATGGAAAACAGGTACAAGTTTTTTTAAACAAACTCGCATATTAGTTCCATCATTTTATGCGGAGTCTTAAGCTTCAACAAAATCGATCAGGGAACAAATTAACATGTAAATAATATAATAAAATTAAATATATCATTTGTTACATGCATATAAATATATACGATCTATTGTTCATTGCAACTACATGTATTTATTATTGATATACACATTTATTTCGGATCTAGCAGATGTACAAACTAACAAGGAATTCAAGGAATGCAAATCAGTTATTAATATGGTTCGTAGAACTTTGTTTATGCGTTTGTAGGATAATGCACCTATCAAATATGCGGCGGGAATATACGGGACTTTAGACTGAACGCGATTCCCGACAGGCGGGAGTTTGTCACGCCGAATGATTCCGGGTCCCGGGGAAATCGACTTTGGTTGGATATAAGATCCTGATTATATTGGTCCCCGGGCCATTCGATATGCCTATAGCATCTCCCACTGCAGGTATTAAAGTAGCCCATACACGTATAATATTATGGTCAATTTTTTGGATTTAATAAAACTGACATTCATTTTTTGCCACACACTGTTCAATTTTATCAATATTTTGTTTCTTTTGTGATTTGAACGCTGGCCTGGAAAGGATGGATCCTGTTGTAGTTTTATGTTTTTGTGGTTGGCATTGAAGGTTTTAACAGAAAATTACAAATTGAGTGGAGAATTGACAGCTGAAATAATGAAATGATTAAATGTCATTCAATGTTTTCAAAACTTTAAACCTTGTTATCCAGTAGCTCTTGTAGATTAAAACAACGACAGCAGATAATAAACAAATTAAATGCAAAAGAAAAGTACTCCAATGCATCAGTTTATAGCCACACTCAACAGGTTTTTTTATCCAAACACATAGATATTGCACCATATTTGTATCAATATATTGCATCAATCTTCAGTATAGCCCACACACTTCAATATAGTTGTCAATTTCATGCATTGAACATATTATTGACCACTTTATTGAACGTGTATGGGCCCTTAGACAAAATGTTTGGCTCTTTGGTGGGCAATTAGACCCAAAAATAACCTGGGTCAGCCCGCCGCCCCCCTCCCCCCCCCCCCCTCCTGGGGAAAATATTGATAGGTGCATTGGTGTTCGTGGTGCCTGTCTGTGTTTCTGGTAAGCGCTTAATTTATAACATTATAACATAATAAATCGTATTCCAGAAGCAGCCTAATATTATCTCATTAGATTGTCACTTAAGTTACAAATTTCAAAATGTCATACGTTCAACGCCACCAATACACTCGTAAATCCCTTAATAGTAAAACAAACAATTAGGCCAAAGTTTTATTTTCATGTGTTACGGGATCTCCTAACCTAAATATCCCGTATATGAAAATAAATTCTTTTTCTGCTCACAATAATGAAATGCCTAAAGTGATCTAATCAATCACATAAAAGAGCTCATGAGATTTAAAAAGTGAGGTCTCATTATCCAAGGCCATCAATTTAGATCTACTTCATTAAACATTATAAGAAAATGACGAAGAAGGAAGTTTAATCAAAAGCAGTGAGTAATAAGTAAAAAATAAATATGTTTAAATAAAATCTTACTTTTCGTATTTTATTTGTATTAGTATTTTTCTGATGTCCATATTTTTCACTTTTATTTTTATTTTATCCCTCCTGGTGGTCATTTCTTCAGAAATTGCACATAACACAAGAAATGACAGATCTGATAATAAATACTAAGCATACTTTACCTGTACACGAGATTAAAAAAGGAAATTAAAATGTAAGCTTTACTTTAAAACATTACTAAAGACTTTTCTGGAATACGACCCTATTTTTAATAGTGAGAGATTTCGGCAAATGTAACAGCCAGTTTAAATAAACAACGTAGCGACAAGGGTAATTACGGCGATCGTAACAGGCGTTGCTAAAGAAAAACAAGCACTGTTTACATAAACGACTTAGCGACGAGGGTGTTTACGGCGAGTGTGACAGCCGCTGCCAATGGAATACAGGCAGTTTTTACATAAACGACTTAGAGATGAGAGTGATTACAGCGATGGTAACAGCTGTTGCCAATGGAATACAAGCAGTGTTTACATAAACGACTTAACGACGAGGGTGATAACGGCGAGTGTAACAGCCGTTAACATGGGGATACCAGCACGTTCGGCGCCATTCGTCCCCTTTCCAGCGTTGCAGAGCTCAGTGTCGCAATAGCAGGTGTCTGTGGTAACACCGAGAACTGTGGCCGAGGAACATCCATTTGGCATTTATCCGTAAAACGTGCATGATCTAGTGACGCCTAAAATATTAAAAAAAACGACATAAAAATATAAACACAACAAAAGTTATAACGCGCAAAATGGAAAAAGTTTTTTTTTTTTTTTATTTATAAGAATTTCAGCTGCGCCATGGTAAACACAAAATTCTTTCGTATTTTTCGGCAGCGGGAAAACTGAATGCCAATAGAAAATACAAATTTTCTAATTTTAGGGAATGCAAACTTACAACAATGGTTAACTGTTGCATATTTTGGGGGATTAAAATTTACATCATTGTTTAACTAAGCGGTCACTTCAGTGAAAATATTCAAGAAAATAATTAAGATGCTTTGTGAATGCCAGGTTAGATACCAATAAATCATTGTGTATCCCTCCGTTGTCCATTCAAAAGTAGTGCCTATTACTAAAGAGTTCCTCTTCTCTTCTGGCATAAAAGCCATTTAGGTATCTCAGACATGCCTTTTGTGGTTATTTCTATCATCCTATGCGTGTCTGTAACATTTTGGTGCATTTCATTGGAGGCTAACTTGAAAGGTGAACTTTTGGGATATGTTTACTGTGTTATGGGGCTTTTGTCGAAATATGACTGCCGAAACCCTGTTTTCTACCGGTGCCTGCATTCAAGTGAGATGCATTTTCTTAGAAGTAACATGACATATCTTTGTTATTGCAAATTTTGGAAGAGGTCAGATTGATCTTTAAATTGATACCAGGCTTGCACAATCTGAAATAAAGGAAATGCTAGAAAAATGCTTGGCAAGTTTGCCGTTTTATAATGGGACCCGACGGAAATTGGATTTACTGGTTTCTAACCTGCCAGCCATGGCCTAAATATCCCAAAAGGTAAATAACAATATAATTGCAAATAGCAAATTAATTGTTATTTCTTTTCGACGATCGCAGCGGGATTCCATATATGAACATCAATATTGGTGTAATGAGATTTAAAAAGTGAGGTGAATTACCAAAGTCCATCCATTCGCTTCATTAAACGCTTTAAGAAACTAATGAACAACAATTTTAATCGAAATCAGAGAATAAGTAAAAAAAATAAACCTCCTTCTTTAAATTCTTTCTTTTCATTTAAAAAAAAATCTTTTTCCCGATACCCAGATTTTTCACTTGTATTTGTATTTTCCCTCCTGGTGGTCTTCTCTTCAGAAATGTCCCGTTACAGAAGAAATAATAAACGCTGGCCTAAGCAAGGTGGCTAAAGGGCTATAGCGGGCCTAAGCAAGGTGGGTAAACTGGCTATAGCGAGCCTAAGCAAGCTGGCTAAAGGGCTATAGCGGGATTTAAACGTAACAGAAGAAATAATAAACGCTGGCCTAAGCAAGGTGGCTAAAGGGCTATAGCGGGCCTAAGCAAGGTGGCTAAACTGGCTATAGCGGGCCTAAGCAAGGTGGCTAAACTGGCAATAGCGGGCCAAAGCAAGGTGGCTAAACTGGCTATAGCGGGCCTAATCAAGTTGGCTAAAGTGGCTATAGCGGGCTTAAGCAAGCTGGCTAAACTGGCTATAGCGGGCCTAAGCAAGGTGGCTAAAGGGCTATAGCGGGCCTACGCAAGGTGGCTAAAGGGCTATAGCGAGCCTAAGAAAGCTGGCTAAACTGGCTATAGCGGGCCTAAGCAAGCTGGCTAAAGGGCTATAGCGGGCCTACGCAAGGTGGCTAAAGGGCTATAGCGGGCCTAAGCAAGGTGGCTAAACTGGCTATAGCGGGCCTAAGCAAGCTGGCTACAGGGCTATAGCGGGATTCAAACGAACGATCTCGGAGCCAGGGGCTGTATTCCAGCATCTTAAGTGTATCTTAAAATATGTCCACTTCAATTAAAAATTTCAAACTGATATATTTTATAAACGTTGTATAATTTTGTAAATCTTTTTGTGTGTGTGTTTTTAACAAACATTATTAATTATGACATAGAAAATTAAACAGTTAAGCAATATGCACTGTACACAAGAAATAAGAGATTAAACAAGAGCTGTCAGAGGTCAGCGCGCTCGACTATTCGAAGTATTTCAGTTGCTACATAATTTAAATAGTGGAAGGGGCATACATTTGCTGAAATAAACGAGCTGAGTTATGGCAGTTATTTCATCAATTTATTCCAAGTTTCAAGAGAATACCTTTATGTAGTTTAGGAGTTATAAGAGTTTGGAACAAAAACTTTAATTAATCCTAAAATCTATGGGAAAAGTGAGCATTATTCTGCCAAAATACAAAACATGATGATTGTGGCACCTGATGCTGTAGTTGATGACAAAGGTATAGTTTGGGTTTGGATAGTCAACGATCTTCAAAACCTGTTAGCTTGTATGATGAATGTATTGTCTTATACATCGGAAAGATGCGTAACAAAAATATGCATTAACAAAGCATGTGTTTCTAAATTAAGGGATGCATTGCGATATAGGCTTAATCGGACACTTTGGGCCATAATCCAGAATCATCTTAAGTAATATCTTTCTCCTTAATTTAACTTTAAAATCAACATTTTATTAGCTCGACTATTCAAATAATAGGTGAGCTTGGCTACTCGCCCCGGGCGTCCGCGTCTGATCTTGGTTAAAGTTTATATCCAAAAGTATTGTAACTTAAAAAACTACGTAAGTTATTGTCTTAAAACAATTTTACCATCCACCAATGTAGAGAAGTATGAAGTCACAACGCATTTCAAAACGTGAGGACTTTTATAATTCGTGACATGGTAGAAATTGAACCAGCTTATTGATGAATTTGAAAGTTTGTTGACATAAGTTACACACAATTAGAGCATTAATAGCATAAAATTATTCCTTTCGACATGTATGTTTTGTTGACTTCATACTTCTCTACATTGTTGGAAGGTAAAATTGATTCCGAATTGCACTGCATTGTCCGATTTTTAAAACAGTGTCTCAAATTGTCATAAAACATATAAAACCATCTCACCTTCTATCACTGTTTACTTTTTCCTACTACTTCCTGTCATTAGCGCCACCTCGGAAGTATAATTGGCTCGTTTCCCAATGCATCTCCAAAAAGAGGTGGCGCCAGTGACTACAGACCGTGTGACTGCTAGTAGTAATTTGCATCTGTACATTAGGGCGCATTCAAAAGTTAACATTTGGTTACGGTAGTTTATAATCATTGTTAAGTAACGTCATTGCCACTATTTGTTTGCGCGTTTTGAAGTGTTTTGTAAGGCAAATACTCACTTTGAAAACAAGTTTATAACAAACAGAGCGAGAGTTTATTGTAAAGATTACAAGATTTAAGTTTAACGGTAAAGCTTACAGGAGGGACAAAAGAATCCTTCGATGCTAAATATATGGGTAAATATATGGGTAAAAACTGCGCAACTACAAGATTTTAAGCTCAATCTACATTCTTTTACAAATATTTGTATAATGCTAATAGCTTCTAGTTTGTTCAGCGTTCAAATACTTGTCAGGTTTAAAACGTTTCTATGAAAAACATTTACGTCAGTTAACAGAACAATACCACAGAGCTTACACTGCGGTTTATCAAGTTTACAGTTTGAAAATGCTTCAAGTCAATATTGGCATAAAAATTCCACACTCCACTCCGCCGTTACTTCAAGTAGGTCAGGCCTTTTTCACCATTTGGGAATGTGACCTACACACATGACTTGGGAATTTTAGCGTCAATTCACCTAAAACTGAGAAAAAAATATAAATGTTTTATTAATAAAATTTTAATAATTATAGATAAAATGCATAAAACTGAATGTTCTGAGCAAGCAAATCAGTAAAACAGTAATTACAACTTCAACAGTCTTTCTTTTTACGCTGAACTCTCACCATACACCTCTGCAACGGGTTCCATGACGAGAATCTCGTCCAAACGGCAACAATGTACTGAACAATCTCGTCCAAACGGCAACAATGTACTGAACAATCTCGTCCAAACGGCAACAATGTACTGAACGCAAATTACCGTTGATTTTAGGACCACAAGCATAAAAATAAAGAATAAATAGTTTCTAAATCATAAATGGGGAATAATAATAATAATTTAATTTTGATTCCTATTATTGGAACTATTTTCATGCCCATTTACGAAGATGCAATCAGTTCGCAGATGTAAACAAAATGGACAAAGTGGATTGGGCGGTGCGTTTGACTGTTATGGTCATGTGACTAAAGCCACGTGCATATGTTGGGACTACTTTCCGAGTCAACTACAGAGGTGAATGGAATGTAGCCGGTGTGCAAGAGATTGACACCAGGGTACGAGAATGCACGTGTGCGAACCCGAGAGAGATAACCCGAAATCCATAAAATCATGAACTCTCTTAATTCATTTCATTGTTGGAAAATACAGTTTAGACTAAAGCTCAATGCTTAACCTCCATTAAAGTCGTTCTTCGATTGAAGTTTTGAAGATATTCAGACATACACGTTGTATTGATAAATGTATTAGACTAGTATTGTTCACCTTGATTTTTACATTCTTCTGCAATTTCTTGCAATAATGCAATGTAGGTTATTTTTTTATTTTTGCTCTGGAAAAAAACTATTGGTATTAACAATATACAAAATTATATAAAAAAAATCAATAGACTAAGTATGGTCGCCGTTTTGACTTTTGTATATATGTACTTGTGATCGACCACTAATCATACCCAACTTTATATCCGGTCCAGTTTGCCGATTCGATAAATCTGGGTATGGGAAAAATACACGGGGACGCCAGGAAAATACGTAATATCTCTTGAACGCAAACAGATAACGCTGAGGTTCCAACGGTTTTACTAAAATAAATATGATAACAATATACTGACATTTTTTACAAAACAAAATATTCCAACAAACATTTGGGCCTTTTTTCAGTTAAAAACACTCACCCTCTGTCAATATAAATGAAGAACAAGATGAAGGATTTTCTTGCGGGCTGTCTTATTCTTTCTTGATTTGTATCGTTACTAATTGCATATATCGCCGGATCGAATATCTACAATAAATAAGACATGATACCAACTTGTACACGGTGGTCTCCCCTGCGAAGCTGATTAACGCATAGCAGCCAGGGGAGATCACTTGGAGGATTGTTGGTTCATCATCAAGTCGTAAAACTTACGTTTTCTTTCTTAAAAAAATAACTTTTTTGCAAATTTGGATCCTGCATACCATTTGTTAGGATTGTATTACTTTTGCAAAAACAATCATATATTTCCAAAATTGTTGGCGCAAAATTTAAGGTTTGAAAACTTCACGATATTTTGCGCCAAGAAAAAACACAAAACAATCATCATAATGAAATAATAAACTGAAGAAATCATAATTGAATAACAATGTGGCGCGTCGTGGGAAAACCGGACTTAATGCATGTGCGTAAAGTGTAGTCCCGGATTAGCCTGTGCAGTCCGCACAGGCTAATCCGGGACGGCACTTTCCGCCTACGGTGGATTTATGTTATGTTAATATTTATGTTAAGAGACTTTCTTGAAACAGAAAATACCATAAAAGCGGAAAGTGCCGTCCCGGATTAGCCTGTGCGGACTGCACAGGCTAATCCGGGACGACACTTTACGCACATGCATTATGACCGGTTTTCTCACGACGAGCCACCAATATAATTATAATTATGTTAATCATTAAGCATACCTTGTCAAAAAGTTTAAATGCCGCTTTCTTGTTTATTGCACTCCACCTAAAAACATCGGTCTATGTACCATGTTTGAAGTTGATATGTAAATGGGTTTGAAAGTTATGCTCCGGACAAAAAAAACGACCTCCAGACTTCCAGACAGACAAACAAGCTGATTCCAGTATACCCCAATTAAAAGTATGTTGTGCGGAGAGGGGGGGGGGGATATAATAACTACTGCACCTTAATGGGTTTATTTTAATGTTTAGTAAATATATTATACAAAAACTCAATTTTACGTTTAACATTTGAAAGTCAGTTTTTTCTCTTGTTAAAACAATAAAAATGTCAGTTACGGTATGTTTGCGCGAAGCGGGCGATATGCTGACCCGACTGTAATCACAAATTACCCCAAAAAAAACAACAACGCACGAAACGTCAGTATGGACTCGGGATAATATGGATAATACGGAGCTATTGAAATGTATGATCTTAAAAAGAAAATATTCTCGGTCAAAGTTGGGTTAAGTGTTTAATACCTTTAATACCTTTTAATACCTTTATAACTATTTTTTTAAAATATTTAGAAATTGAGAAATAGATTTTAAATTTAAAAGTACGGAAGAGCATTTATGCCTTCATGAATATGACAATTAGCCGATATGTAAGCAGTTTATCCACAATAACTTTATGCCTCCCGCATCAAGAAGTCGGGGGCATAAAAAAGTTTGTATCGCTTGTGTATTTTTTCTTAATGATTCCACCAATATATTATTGCTACTACAAAAATATATATGAGAAAAAGGGAATATGTGTTGTTTATATATGTCCATAACATTGTCGATATGCCCATTTAACCGACAGTTCGCAGAATGCAAATTTTCGGATCGCAGAATGTCAACACTGGATTGCGGGCGCATCGATTTCCACTGTTAACTGTGTAACCTGTAACTGCCAAATAAAACCTCGCCGGGTTAAGGTCTTATTACAACAAAATTTGCATGTGTTTTCAATGTCAAAAGGATCCAAACATGTTATATATTTAATGCAAAAAGTCATGTTGGAAATGGAATTACTTCATTACTTCCTAGACGATTACATTTTACAGATCGACAAACGGTGTTTTATCTGTTGGTAATGTATTTCATGCAATATAAAGACACATTTTACAACCATAGTCCTATGTACATGTACTCTAAAGAGCATATTCGCCCTCCTATAGAAACAAAATTTAGGGGGAGCATGTCCCTGACCCATGTTCCCCCCCCTATAGCCACGCACACACACACACACGCACACACACACACACACACACACACATACACACACACACACACACACACTGAGGTTCTCCGGACTCCCCCCCCCCTCGGCCAACACACAAGACCACATTTCATAACAGTTAAACAGAACTTTAATAGCTGGAATAGTATTTACGAGTCAAACAAAGGAATAGGCGAGAGGACACACACCCCGGGTCCACACATACTGTACATAGCTTCGTAATACCGCTTCGGAGCTTCATCGCGAAAGGACTTACAAAATAGGAACTGACACAACTGAAAATTACATGAGGCATTCTGACGTTTTTCATTTGTTAAATTTTTGCTCTTCTTCTTGAAATTCTTGCTCTTCTTCTTGAAATTCTTTCTCTTCCAAATGTTCCTATTCTTGACAATCTTCCACTTTTTCCTTCTCTTCCAAACGTTCCTATTCTTGACATTCTTGCTATTTTTCAGCGTAGCTGTCTAAGATCACTTTTGACCTACATTTCTTGCGATAATTATGCAGCGGGAAAATTGAATGCCAATAGAATTGGGCAAATTTTCTAATTTTAGGGAAGGCAAACTTCAAACAATGGTTTAACGTATACCAATAACTGTTGCATACTTTGGGGGATTACAAATTTACATAATTGTTTACATAAGCGGTTAAAATGAAGTTATAAACGTATCCTGGACATATACTCTAGAACTGAGGCTAATTATAAACGTATTTTCTCATTGTATGCAATAAACAGAATGCTATATTCATTCAGGTAACGAAATAACTATTTTGTTTAGCCTACATTTATAGAAGCAGTACGTTCTATAAATAGCAATTGTGCAATGTTGCCATTCATAAATCTCATTCACAGAGTTGCCGTTCCATGTAGCCCATTGATTCTAGCGAAACAGTAGTGTCATTCTAAAAATAGCGCGCGTAGCTAGCAACAGTTGTATAGCTGTGTAAATATACTCGTACTTGCGTCAATAATAGCGTTCAGAGAATCATAAACCTAAAAATTTCAATAAATGGGGAATTTATATTTATAAACTTACTGTTATTTTGATTTAAAATTGTGGTTACGATTTATTAACGATTATTTATAATTGCATCTTTCTATCAACTTCTCCGGTAGATGTTATTTAATATGTAATAAGATGCTACATTTTCTATAGATAAAATGTTATGAAAGAAGATTCGGAATACGTCGAATTGTTATTCGCCTAGCATGAATACACAATTTGCAATACTAATTATACACAGGAAATATCATATTTCTACTGATATAATTTAAAATTGTCATAGTCTTATGAATTTTTATGTTTGCGTTATCAAAAATAAAGTCTTAACAATTCCAAAATCGCTGAATGTTCCCTGACTATTGCTTTTTATTGGGATACACAGTATAAATGCTTATTTGACTTCAAATCGTTATTATATTAGATAGATAACATGAATGGTATATTACCGGTACTATAAATAACTATATAGACTCGTCTGATACATAATAATTTTAATTAATTCCCGAAATTATTATCTTACATTGTTAATTTGTTAAATCGGCTTGACAAATTCAGATAACAATTATGTTAACCTAAATTATTTTGGTTATTCATATATTACTGGTGGAAACATGGAGCAGTATGATTGATTTATTCACGGCATAGATATTAATGATAATTTTATTTAATTTTTAAATTAATAAATTTATCTCAAACTAACTTTTGGGTCCGAGAAGTTTTCTTATAGTGTCCGAAAAATCTGGGGTCCAATAAGTAGTCTCCTAATATTGGTGGGGAACCAAAAAATCTGGGGTCTGAGAAGTCACGTAACCGATCATCTTGGCCGTCTGTTTGGGTAATTTTTAAATGACATTTCAATATTAATTTCAACGCCGATTGTCTTTTTTGAAATACATGTCTTGTTCCTTCTCTTCCAACTGACGTTTTATTGCTACATTCTACATTATTGCATCCGTATAAATTATAAAGCAGCTTTAAACATTCTTTAAATACAACAAATGAAAAATGTACAATACATAAACAGCGCTTGTAAGTTAAACGAATACAAAACGTTATAAGGCGTAAAAAAAATGTTTGTTTCAGGTTACCCGACTTACCCTAAAAAAATGCCCCGACCCTAGAACATTTTATTGGGTTGTCAGATTGATTTTGGGTGTATTTACCTTTTTCAATAATTAAATGTGTTTTTGGATAAATAAGTGTTTTGTTTTGATAGTATCCACTTATAAACAATGTTTAAGGATATTACTGATACATTTTGAATATATTTATTCAGTTTTAGAATCTTCAAGTTGACCATTTACCAAATAAAATAATAAATTTATAAAAAATATCCCGACCTACCTACCCTAATTTTTTGGGCATGTTACCTGAAACAAACATTTTTTTACGCCTAATGACAAATGACATAATGAAGCATATCATATTATTACATCAGGTGGCGTTTCTCTCGTAAGTTCGGCAGTTTCCGTACGGTCCTACTAAACACCGAATATGAATTCAAATTCGCGAATATGACCGAAAATACCGACTATGAACGAATAAAGTCATTTTTATTGTTTGTTTTATAATTAATTGATGCTTAAATTGACAAACAACCTCAAATACAATAAATGTATTAAAATAGTCAATAATTTCTGGTTAGAAACTTTACTATTTAATGTTATATTTTTGCTCCCAAAAGTAACTCAACCCAAATCGACCTTAAATGAATCAAAATTCTTTATAAATATAGTCATAAAATGTACAAGCCAACGAAATAACGGCAAATGTTGGCAAAATATTGCATTACTAAACAAATAATTGTATTCAATTTTATTTGTTGTACGAATAAACAATAATGACAACGATGCACAACTTACATTATACGTTGAATTACAAATGAGTGTGTATGGATAATATTGCGAAAATAACGTAGATCCTTTTAACGTTTTTCATATGTTTGGGTGAAATACTACTTCTACTACTACTACAACAACAACAACAACTACTACTACTAATACTACTATTACTACTACTACTACTACTACTACTACTACTACATCATCTTCTTCTACTTCTTCTACTACTACTACTAACTACTAACTACTACTACTACTACTACTACTACTACTATTACTACTACTAATACTACTACTACTAGTACTACTACTACTACTACTACTACTACTACTAGTAATACTACTGCTTCTACTACTACTACTACTACTACTACTACTACTACTAGTACTACTACTACTACTACTACTACTACTTCTACTACTACTACTACTACTACTAGTACTACTACTACTACTACTACTACTACTACTACTACTAGTACTACTACTGCTACTACTACAACTACTACTACTACTAATGCTGCTACTTCTACTACTACTTCTACTACTACTACTACTACTACTACTACTACTACTACTACTACTACTACTGCTGCTGCTGCTGCTGCTGCTGCTGCTACTACTACTACTACTACTACTACTATCGGCGCCGCCACTACCACCACCACCAATACTACTACAACAACTACTAATAGTAATACTAGATTGATAAGTGAATATAAACCCTCCGTGGGAGTAACCGCGGGGATGATTATGGATTCTTGGGTATATAAGTCTTTAAAATACTTGTTACTAAACTATTTAAAATCCCTAGCGCATTTCGCTCTGCTCGCGCAACCCGAAAGACAATAGTATTTAACACAAAATAATTCATTTAATTGTTATCGATATATACTGCGTTGATCGGAGTGTGTAATGGGTTTGTGGTTGAGAAATATTATATTTCGAAACGATTTGAGTGATTCTAGATAACCACATTACATTAAAAAAACGGAAAATAATATTATAATGGCCTTTTTTTTTATCTTTTGTTGAATCGTTAAAACTCGCAAGTGATGTTCATCATCGTTAGGTTCCGTAAAGTAGTAAAATTGAGTTCTTCACCTTGAATAAGAATTTACGAAACGCATTTTTTACGAAAACGCATTTGTCGATTGTTGGGTACGTTCACTTTGTTATACGCATGCCAAAATGCATTATAGAGAAGGTAAAATACAAAAATTACATGAAATGTAGAATTAAGCAACATACTTATCATGTAAAACGTCAGTTGGAAAAGAAGGAATAATAGCAAGGATATCAAGAATATGAATATTTGGAAGAGAAGGCACAAGTGGAAGAATGTCAAGAATAGTAACATTTGGAAGAGAAGGCACAAGTGGAAGAATGTCAAGAATAGGAACATTTGGAAGAGAAGGCACAAGTGGAAGAATGTCAAGAATATGAATATTTGGAAGAGAAGGCACAAGTGGAAGAATGTCAAGAATATGAATATTTGGAAGAGAAGGCACAAGTGGAAGAATGTCAAGAATAGTAACATTTGGAAGAGAAGGCACAAGTGGAAGAATGTCAAGAATAGGAACATTTGGAAGAGAAGGCACAAGTGGAAGAATGTCAAGAATAGGAACATTTGGAAGAGGAGGCACAAGTGGAAGAATGTCAAGAATAGGAACATTTGGAAGAGAAGGCACAAGTGGAAGAATGTCAAGAATAGGAACATTTGGAAGAGAAGGCACAAGTGGAAGAATGTCAATAATAGGAACATTTGGAAGAGAAGGCACAAGTGGAAGAATGTCAAGAATAGGAACATTTGGAAGAGGAGGCACAAGTGGAAGAATGTCAAGAATAGGAACATTTGGAAGAGGAGGCACAAGTGGAAGAATGTCAAGAATATGAATATTTGGAAGAGAAGGCACAAGTGGAAGAATGTCAAGAATATGAATATTTGGAAGAGAAGGCACAAGTGGAAGAATGTCAAGAATAGGAACATTTGGAAGAGGAGGCACAAGTGGAAGAATGTCAATAATAGGAACATTTGGAAGAGGAGGCACAAGTGGAAGAATGTCAATAATAGGAACATTTGGAAGAGAAGGCACAAGTGGAAGAATGTCAATAATATGAACATTTGGAAGAGAAGGCACAAGTGGAAGAATGTCAATAATAGGAACATTTGGAAGAGAAGGCACAAGTGGAAGAATGTCAATAATAGGAACATTTGGAAGAGAAGGCACAAGTGGAAGAATGTCAAGAATATGAATATTTGGAAGAGAAGGCACAAGTGGAAGAATGTCAATAATAGGAACATTTGGAAGAGAAGGCACAAGTGGAAGAATGTCAATAATATGAACATTTGGAAGAGCAGGCACAAGTGGAAGAATGTCAATAATATGAACATTTGGAAGAGAAGGCACAAGTGAAAGAATGTCACGAATAGGAACATTTGGAAGAGAAGGCACAAGTGGAAGAATGTCAAGAATAGGAACATTTGGAAGAGAAGGCACAAGTGGAAGAATGTCAAGAATAGGAACATTTGGAAGAGAAGGCACAAGTGGAAGAATGTCAAGAATATGAATATTTGGAAGAGAAGGCACAAGTGGAAGAATGTCAAGAATATGAATATTTGGAAGAGAAGGCACAAGTGGAAGAATGTCAAGAATAGTAACATTTGGAAGAGAAGGCACAAGTGGAAGAATGTCAAGAATAGGAACATTTGGAAGAGAAGGCACAAGTGGAAGAATGTCAAGAATAGTAACATTTGGAAGAGAAGGCACAAGTGGAAGAATGTCAAGAATAGGAACATTTGGAAGAGAAGGCACAAGTGGAAGAATGTCAAGAATATGAATATTTGGAAGAGAAGGCACAAGTGAAAGAATGTCACGAATAGGAACATTTGGAAGAGAAGGCACAAGTGGAAGAATGTCAAGAATAGGAACATTTCGAAGAGAAGGAAGAAGAGCAAGAATGTCAAGAAGAAGAGCAAGAATGGCAAGAAGAAGAACAAGAATGGCAAGAAGAAGATCATGATAAAGAGAAGGAAGAAGAACAAGAATGTCAAGAAGAAGATCATGATAAAGAGAAGGAAGCAGAGCAAGAATGTCAAGAAGAAGATCATGATAAAGAGAAGGAAGAAGAGCAAGAATGTCAAGAAGAAGATCATGATAAAGAGAAGGAAGAAGAACAAGAATGGCAAGAAGAAGATCACGATAAAGAGAAGGAAGAAGAGCAAGAATGGCAAGAAGAAGATCATGATAAAGAGAAGGAAGAAGAGCAAGAATGGTAAGAAGAAGATCATGATAATGAGAAGGAAGAAGAGCAAGAATGGCAAGAAGAGCAAGAATGTCAAGAAGAAGATCATGATAAAGTGAAGGAAGAAGAGCAAGAATGTCAAGAAGAAGATCATGATAAAGAGAAGGAAGAAGAGCAAGAATGTTAAGAAGAAGATCATGATAAAGAGAAGGAAGAAGAACAAGAATGGCAAGAAGAAGATCACGATAAAGAGAAGGAAGAAGAGCAAGAATGGCAAGAAGAAGATCATGATAAAGAGAAGGAAGAAGAGCAAGAATGGTAAGAAGAAGATCATGATAATGAGAAGGAAGAAGAGCAAGAATGGCAAGAAGAGCAAGAATGTCAAGAAGAAGATCATGATAAAGTGAAGGAAGAAGAGCAAGAATGTCAAGAAGAAGATCATGATAAAGAGAAGGAAGAAGAGCAAGAATGTTAAGAAGAAGATCATGATAAAGAGAAGGAAGAAGAGCAAGAATGGCTAAAAAGAAAAGCAAGAATTTAACGAATGAAAATAGGCAGAATGCATCATGTAATTTTTAAACAAATACTGTTCCATAGAGATAGTATACAGTACAATATCAGTGCAAAGACTGCAATATTTAAAATCAAAACGCTGATAGCGTAGAAGTACAATTGGCGAGAAAATCAGGCAAATGTAGAGTGCCAAAAAAAAATAACAGAAAGGACACATTTGTTTGAATGAAATTTAATTTCTGCAAATTGTCATTGTCATTTTTACTAAAGACAAACTACTCATTGTTATACTCCATACTTTCAATATCTTGGTAGATATATAGTTGTGTATGCTAACAAGTTTAAGGAATGTCTGGCCTCTCCATAAGGGTATTCCACTCTGTATATTGGTCTCCCATAAAATCTCTATCTGCAACTTTTGTCTCAGCTGACAGAGCAAAGGTTGCGCGCACTGTCTCAAATGCAGCAGTGTATTGATCTCAGCTGATAAGGGTCGCCACACTGTGTCCATACTGTGACCAATGCAAAGGAGTACAATACCCCCGATAGGGGTAGGGGGGTCTAATAAAGAAGGGTTAAACTAGGCCTTTAATGAAAACGCAATCTTATGCATAACAGCCAATGTGCCGATTTATTCTAAATGAATTAATTGCTTGTTTACCCTCGGTATATCGGTAAAAACCATTGACCTTAGCTTTAATGTGGAATATGTACTTTTATATTGCGTATTTATTATTCCTCGTTTACCCGCGGTATATCGGTAAAAACCATTGACTGTAGCTATAATGTGGAATATGTACTTTTATATTGCGTATTTATTATTGCTTGTTTACCCGCGATATATCGGTAAAAACCATTGACCGTAGCTATAATGTGGAATATGTACTTTTATATTGCGTATTTATTATTGCTTGTTTACCCGCGGTATATCGGTAAAAACCATTGACCGTAGCTATTATGTGGAATATGTACTTTTATATTGCGTATTTATTCAGAGTGTAACTGATCCTAAACGGATCGAAATATCGTATAAATGTGGGGGTATCAATTGATAGTGCTTCGTAGCCTGCAAATAAATATATTCTTAAATAATTAAAAGGTAAGAGAACAAGAGAATTTTTGCTGTTTTGATGAAGGACCCTTTCAGGTTTCGATTTACTGACTCCTAGCCTGCAAGAAAAGAAGTAGTTTTCCGCGATACCTGTTTTGGAAACTCACCTCACAAAAGACAGTTGGCTTTCGCCAACAGTCTAAAAAGTAGGTCAAGCAATTCAATCTCTCGAAATCGATCTACTAAAGACCGGTGGCTTCCGTCAACAGTCATAAAACAAACAACCGGTAATATTTAAAATATTAATCGGTTACAAATTGTCGCGATTAGACTAATGGCCAATGGAATTCTGGACTTAGAGAGGTGGTTAGTAAGTGATCACATGACCGATTGAACGCCATTCGAATTCTTAATATTAGTAGCATTTATAAATATATTTCCCGTTTTTCAAAACACAAATATTTTCACAAAGTTTCACAGCCTAAACAATAAACGATTAAGCGAAAATCGATTAAGAGAGCGCTGTATTGATATTACGGATCCATGTAGCTCACGTTTTTACATGGTCTAGAGCACCAATAGACTATAACACATATAAAGTTTAATATTTTTTACTGAAGTCATTCTTTGATTCTTCGGCACATGCAAAAATGAACGCACGCATTGTTCTTGTTATTGCTGCTCTGTCGTCAGTAGGTTAGTGCAATAAAATGTATTTATTTATTTTTATTTTATTTTTTATTTTGCAGTTCATTTATTTATTTAATGCATTCGCTTTATTTTGTAATCATTTATTTATTTTGTAATTTATGTATGTATTTATTTGTTTATTTTATTAAATATTGTGTATTTTATTTAGTTTTTTTTATTTAGTATGTATTTATTTATTTATTTTTTATTTTTATTTATAACTGTGTATTTTATTTATTTATTATGTATTTTATTCTTTATTATTTCGTATTTTTTCATTTATTTATTTTGAACTTTATGTACGTAGTTATCTGTTTATAATTGTGAATGTTACTTGTTTTTTATTTATTTATGTCATTTATATTTTGTATTTATTTATGTATTTAACTCAATCCTTATCTATTTATGTATATGTTTGCTTATTTTTATTCCTTAGCTGTATTCATATGTTCATTTATTTATTTTGACCTTGAATTTTTGTAATATCTGTGTGTATGTCTGTTTGTTTTCATTTTCGTTTTCCATTTTAACTTGACTTTGATATTTTAATATTAATAATACTTAAATACAGTAAGGAATTCTTTATTTGATCTTAAGCTTGAAATCTTTTGGTCACATCATAATGGAACTCCTTATTTTAACTTCAAGTTGGGAATTCCTCATTTGATCTAATAGTGGAAATTATTTCAACATCTCAGGTTGGAATTCATTATTTCATCTCAATTTGGAATTCCTTATTTCATCTTGGTTTGGATTCCTTATTTCACCCCATGCCGTAAGTCCTTATTTCATCTCAAATTGTAATTCCTTATTTCATGTCATAATGAAATTCCCTAGTTCAGCTCATAATGGAATTCTTTTTTTAATCCCATCATGGAATTCCTTATTTCATCTCATAATAAGCGGGAATTCATGATTTCATCTTAAAAAGGAATTCCTTATTTCATGTTATAATGAAATTTCTTTATTCAATCTCAATTTTGAATTCCTTATTTTATCCCATAATGGAATTCCTTATTTTATCTCATGATGGAATTCCTTTTTTATCTCAAGTTGCAATTGCTTATCTCATAATGGAATGTCCTTATTTCATCTCAAGTTGGCATTCCGTATTTCATCTAATATCTCACCGTACCATTCCAGTAAGCCGGACGACGGCGATCACGTGTTACAAATGCGAAGGCGTCGCCTGCAACGACGATACGCTGGATCTGAGCGACGCCTCCGTCACGCAGCGTACCGGATGTACAGCGTGCTCTAAAATTAAGGCTGGGCCCGGTAAGGCCAAATATTTTTTTGTTTAGTTTCTCAGACATTTTATAAAAAGCTTGCAGTGGGAGCCGGAAAGAAAACAAAAGGAAGTTCTATTATAAACAAATTTTTTCGCAATTAAACGTGAAAATAACAATGATAATACAATGACATACATACAAGGTCAACATGATTGACGTTGAATTAATTAATAAATAATGTATCGATTTATCGTTGTTTATAGGCTAATAAACGATTTGGAGTTTTTATGCGTAGACATTTAACCACGAGGGCGTTAGTCCGAGTTATTGAATAGCCACCCATCAGAACGATAAAGAGTTTTTTATTGGCCGATAAACAACGATAATGCGAAAATTATATCGATTCAAACATGATTTGACAAATATTTTTGCAATTGTAATTGGAACTACTTTTTACTACGCTCAGAATCCGGACTTCTTCTTGCGTTGTTTAATGGTAGTTCTTTTCTATAGAAAAATTATCAAATATCATGTTAGAATATATGTTTTACTGCTTTTACATTATATGGTGCTAGTTAAAATATTTCAATATCCATAAGAAATACTGAACCAGTGGGAAAATACCATTTTTATGTTGTTGTTCTTGTTTTTTGTTTATTATTATAACAATATGTGTTGTGTTCCAATTTTTATTTATTTTTTATCTTTTCAAACACGTGCAAGAAACTAAAAGTCCGCAAACTCTGGCCTACGGTACATGTAAAATGAGTTTAGAATTATTTGCGGCGCGTCGTGGGTAAACTGAGCTTAATGCATGTACGTAAAGTGTCCTCCCGGATCAGCCTATACATTCCGCACATGCTAATCAGGGACGGCACTTTCCTATAGTGCCTTTAGTGGATTTATGTTTAGAAATGACTTTTATGAAACGTAAAGTATACTATAAAAGCGGAAAGTGTCGTCCTAGATTAGCCTTGGTGAGCTGTACAGGCTGATCCGGGACGACACTGTACGCACATGCATTAAGCCCGGTTTTCCCAGGACACGCCTCTATTACACTACATGGTAGTTAACAGCAGTTTGGTAAGTTACATTTTCAAACAAAAAATACATTTCTGGAGTCAGAAATACATGAATTGTGGTTTAAGTTTATAATTTATTAAACATATGCAATTTAAACATATAAAATAAACAGGAAACAACGCCAACATCAACATGTCCAATTATTTTCATTTGGACTCTGGTCCGCATCATGATTGCACCGAAAATTCGCGATTCAATGCCGTAAGCTCCTTAATAAATGAAGTTTAACCCTGTGAAGTGCTGTCATGATAATATTTTTATCGTATTTGTAACCCGAATAAATCACCACAGGCCGCAGATAAACCGCTTGGCTTTAAGGCCGCAGGACAAACGCATGCGTTTTGTAAAACCGGGTACTGTTCGGACGGGCATCGTGCGGTCGCCATACAGCTATCGTGCGGTCAGCTTACGGGCATCATGCGGTCATCGTACAAACATTGTGCGGTCAGCGTACGGTCATCGTGCGGTCAGCGTACAAACATTGTGCGGTCAGCGTACGGTCATCGTGCGGTCAGCGTACCGGCATTGTGCGGTCAGCGTACGGTCATTGTGCGGTCAGCGTACGGTCATCGTGCGGTCAGCGTACAAACATTGTCCGGTCAGCGTACGAGCATCGTGCGGTGAGCGTAAGGACATCTAGCGGACGATCGTGCGGACGATCGTGCGGCCATCGTGTGGTCACCGCATGGACATTGTGCGGTCACTGTAAGGGCATCGTGCGGTCAGCGTACGTACATCGTGCGGACGAACGTACGGACATCCTGCGGTGAACGTAATGCCATCGTGAGGTCACCGCATGGACATTACATGCGGTCACTGTACGGCCAGGGACCGCTCATCGCAAATCTGCCGTGCACTTTCAGTTGTGGCAGTGGTCGCAACCAGGTAGTGACCGAGGCATAGAACGTATTTATTTGCTAATCATGTTATTATAAATTAGAAGGGGCATGTCCCAGCAATTAATAATTTAGACATATAAATACTTTACGAAAACAATGCATACTTGTTTTTATTTCAGGTGTGATAAGAGACTGCGAAAGAGAGGTCCGGTCCAATGGCTGCACGGAAATGTCGATACTCGGTTACACCGTCGCTACGTGCTACTGTAACACCGACCTCTGTAACAGCGCCGATCACGTGATCGTCTCCATGACAACGGCTGTTGGGTTTGCCATCTTCACCCTTCTCGCTAAATTCGTTTAGACGAAATGCATATTTGTGACATTACAGTAAACGAGACTGTACAGTATTATGTAAACGAGATTATAATGGTGTCCAAAATAAAATGGAGAAAATAATATAAATAAAGCTGTTTCTTCATGAAACTATACTTGTTATACATGTGCACAAAATCAACTGGGGACTGTATTTACCAACATATTCTTAGAATTCTATGAATAAAGAACATTCTTGAAAATGTTCTGTTCTATGTGCGCTGTAAATTTCAAACTTTTTTTAATTTTAAATTAAAAATTTTAAAATTTTAAATAACGAAAAGAACTCGCATAAGCATCTTCGATGCTTGTTTTCTAATCCATAAAATACCATATCATTGTTGTATATGCACGTGTTAATTATGTTGTATATTCATGAACAAATTATTAAGTTTAAACTAAATTTCAAACTTACTTGCATAATAGTCAAGGATATACATGTAAGTGAAATTGTTACGCTGCATATTTGCAAACGCTGTTATTCCACAGTCTAAGTCTGTTCTTCATTCTGAAGTCTCTGTATAGATTGGTGAATACGGGCCTGGAATTACATGTATTACACGAATTAAAAGCATAACTAGAAAGTACTCGGCGAACAGATATTTGCCAAGGCAGCTCACCCACCACCCCACCCCCATGTGAGTTATACTATGGTGGCATACATCTGCATAAAATAACCAGATACTTTTCGTGAAAAACTTACTAATTTTCAAGAAAAGTTGTCAACTTTTCATGAAAATATAAACATGAATTGGCTTCCTAGTGCACCATAAATTATATTATGTGATAGTAATGCGAAATTCTAAACAAGTGCATTAAATAAATAACAAATAACATAATACACAACAAGGCAGTCCAAAGGACAGCTATATCCCCGGCCGTGATCCTTCATTAGATTTTAAATGTGACTTTGAAGTAGCACACTGACCTTAATCTGGCACAGTTGGACAAGATATGAAAATACAGTTTCAGAAATTTAGATATGGAGCTGACACGAAAATTGAGGCTCAAACATTTGACCTTTAAGTGTGGCCTTGTCCTTGAGGTGGCAAGACTGATCCATGCCTTCTGCACATCGCCTCAATGTGATAAACATTTGATCCAAGTTTTGTGAAAATCCTTCAAAGGGCATAGGAGATATAGAGCAGACACAAAAATGGAGGCTCAAACATTTGACCTTCAAGTGTGACATTGACCTTGAGGTGGCGTGACTGCCTCATGCCTTCTGCACAATGCCTCAATGTGATAAACATTTGAGGCAAGTTTCATGAAAATCCTTTAAAGGGCACAGGAGATATAGAACGGACATGAAAATACAGGTTCAAACATTCAACCTTCAAGTGTGACCTTGACCTTGAGTTGGCGTGACCGGCTTATGCCTTCTGCACATGGTCTCAATAAGCAAAACATTTGAGCAAACTTTCATGAAAATCCTTCAAAGGGTATAGGAAATAAGGAGCTGACACGAAAAAAGGTCACGAAAATGGAGGCTCAAAAATTTAACCTTCAATTGTGACCTTGCCCTTGAGCTGGCGTGAAAGGCCCATGCCTTCTGCACATCGTCTCAATGACCTAAACATTTTAGCCAAGGTTCATGAAAATCCTTCAAAAGGCATAGGAGATATGGAGCGGACATGAAATTGAGGCTCGAATATTTGACCTTCAAGTATGACCTTGACCTTGAGCCCGGCGCGACTGTCTCATGCCTTCTGCACATCGCCTCAATTACCTAAACATTTGAGCCAAGTTTCATGAAAATCCTTCAAAAGGCATAGGAGATATGGAGCGGACATGAAATGGAGGCTCGAATATTTGAACTTCAAGTGTGACCTTGACCTTGAGCCCGCGTGATTGACTCATGCCTTCTGCACATTGTCTCAATGACCTAAACATTTTAGCCATGTTTTATGAAAATCCCTCACAGGGTATAGGAGATATGGAGCGGACACGAAATGGAGGCTCGAATATTTGACTTTCAAGTGTGACCTTGACCTTGAGCCGGCGTGACTGACTCGTGCTTTCTGCACATCGTCTCAATGACCTAAACATTTGAGCCAAGTTTCATGAAAATCCTTCAAAAGGCATAGGAGATATGGAGCGGACACGAAATGGATGCTCGAATATTTGAACTTCAAGTGTGACCTTGACCTTGAGCCCGCGTAACTGACTCATGCCTTCTGCACATTGTCTCAATGACCTAAACATTTGAGCCATGTTTCATGAAAATCCCTCACAGGGTATAGGAGATATGGAGCGGACACGAAATGGAGGTTCGAATATTTGACTTTCAAGTGTGACCTTGACCTTGAGCCGGCGTGACTGACTCGTGTTTTCTGCACATCGTCTCAATGACCTAAACATTTGAGCCAAGTTTCATGAAAATCCTTCAAATGGTATAGGAGATATTGAGCGGACACGAACATGTTACGGACAGACGGACGGACGGACGGACGAAGGGCATTCCTATAACCCCCCTTCCGCTTCGCGGCGGGGGATTAATAACATATTTGATCAAAAACCAGTGATTTTTTTCTCCTTTGGGGGAAAGGTGGCAGGGCTCTTCAGATGGGGAATTTAAGCCAAAAGGGGATTTATTTAAAGCATTATTACATGTTAGTATTCTTCTTTGTTATAAAACATTAATGAATTGTTTTGCTCCTAATTATAATTTAGATTATGCACTTACTTGGTTTGATGAAAAATTGCTTGGATTGTTTACGAAAATTCCTTTATCTTAGTTAATTTTTGTCCGATGTCGGTCAATTTAAAAAAAAACACTAATATTCTCAGGGGAATTTTAAGGTAAATAATAGTGGAAAATATATACTTTTTTAGCAGGGGGATGGGGCCGAATTTGGTCCTAAAAAAATGAAAACGCATTTTTGCGTACAGCTGCTAAAACATAACCTTCAATCTTGGTGGAGGGTAAACACATTGTCCGATAAACAAAAAATGACTGCCAATGTTGTGTCTTTTACAAATCCGTGTTTCTTTGTAAGTTTTTGAAAACTTGGGCATAAAATAAAATATTGTTTATTTCCCCTCTCGCTACATACCCGTAATAGTCGCCCCTACCGAAACTATTTTTGAACTAAGTCAACAATATTTGATTTGCGTCAAAATTTTGGGTACGAATATATAAAAAATCATCGTAAGTATGAATTAATTCTCTTTTCAGGAGACACTTTTTTGTTCTCGTTTGAAAGTAATGGTAATCATGATTGTATTCATTGTCCAATGAAAAATAAAATCATGGTAAACTACGCTCAGCAAACAGTTTAGTATCCCGGCCAATCGTACAAACCTCTGTGTACCGGAAGTCCTTAGCTAATACCGGTCCCGCGGAGCGTTCACTCCCGGTGTGTCATTTGTCTGATGAATCGTCTGACGTGAACTTCGGAAGAACTTTGTGTAAAAAAATAAAAAATGGCAATAAAATAAAAACATTTTAAAACACCTCTCTGAGCATTCAAGTACACCGAGTGTAGTATGAGTAATATGTCTTCTAAATCAATATTGAAACAGAACTTTTCAGAAGACAAAATAAGTGTGTGTACGGAAAGAAAACACGGGACCAGCCATTGATAATTATAATAATTAGTATATAGCTATATAGCTCTGGACCAGTCATTGATAATTATAATAATTAGTATATAGCTATGTACCTCTGGACCAGTAATCATAAAGTTATTAGGTAAACAAAACATGGGCGGCTTTAGAAGGGATTGGAAGCGGCGTACGTCCCTCCCCCGTCCCTCACGTAAAATTCGCTACAACTAGGATTTTGAAAAACTGAGCCATTCTCTTTCAGCGAAGAATGATATGAGGCGTGTCGTGGGTAAAAAAGGCTTAATCCATGTGCGTAAAGTGTCGTACCGGATCAGCCTGTGCAGTCCGTACCGGCTAATCCAGGACTATCCAGGACTACACTTTCCGCTTTTATGGTATTTTCTGTTTCAAGGAAGTCTCTTCTAAACATAAATCCACGGTCCGCGGAAAGTGCCCTCCTGGATGAGCCTTTGCGGACTGCATAGGCTAATCCGGGACGAAACTTTACGCACATGCATTAAGCCCGGTTTTCCCACGACACGCCTCATATAAGTTTATCACATTTTGTATGAGGATATGTTGCACAGAAGGTTAGCACACGTCTAGAATCTGCAAAAAACTTCAATCTAATATTGCGCATTTCAAAGGGGCATATCGACGGTTGATCGAGAAAAGCATTTGCCAAAAAAAAATTATTTACAGAGATTTCATATTTACGCATTTTTAAGCACAATGGCGTTGGTTCTATAAACAGTGGGAAAATATAATATAATATATACTTATAATATATATTAAAACAGCTGGCATCGGTGACACTTACGTGGGAGCGGGAAAATTATTATTATTAGTAGTAGTAGTAGTAGTTATTATTATTATTATTATTAGTAGTAGTAGTAGTAGTAGTAGTAGCAGTAGTAAAATCTATACGAATGAAATATACATGAAGAATCGTTACGCGCATGCGAAACACTGCTATGTTTAGTAGCGTAGGAAATTTTTCATTTACGTGCGTGATTTTGTAGGCGTGAGTTGGAATCCTGCTGGAACTGTGTATCCAAATTTTGTTTGGCATTGTTTATATTTTTCTGGAAAATGCCATCGATAGACCCCTTTAATAGTCATTGTTTTTGCAAAATAAATAGTCTATAAATGTATAGGATGTTTTTTTTTTTATTTACGCCACTCTCCCCTTAAAATCCGAATCCTGCACCCACGCCTGAAAATTCTGGCCTTTTTCTGATATTTTTGGGAAAAGTATCTGGTTTAAAACTGGGAATTCTCAATGTAAAATTTGCCACATTGGGAACGTATGCACAGATAAATATTGCTGTCAGCTTCATTTCAATTGGTTACTTGATAAAATTGCATCATATATGCATCGAAATATTACCACGTGTTTGTGATTTTTAACGTTCTTGTTGCGAACTATTTCTAGATACAATTTTCGTCAAGAGTGCCATACATGTCAAACCTAGTTCTGTAGCGACTAACCTAGTTCTGTAGCGACTAACCTAGTTCTGTAGCGACTAACCTAGTTCTGTAGCGACTAACCTAGTTCTGTAGCGACTAGCGAAGGGGAATTTATTTGTTTGTAATTGTGAAGAAAACACCAAATTTTGCATTGGAAATCGGTCCGATATTCTGACCCGTAAAGCTTATGGAAAAAATGCATAGAACTTAGGTGAATTTCTTAAAATAATGAATTGATTGAATTCCTTGAGTTTGTGGCCATTTCATTTAACTTTAATTTTGCCTTGACCTATTTTTAAATTTCGGAACCGATTTTGCAACCTTTTCACTGGACGCAAATATGATTACGAAATATTTAAGCGCTTTTAATGATTCCAATACTGTCAAGTCGAAAGGTTAAATACATGCACACATTTTCAATATTTTTAATTGGTTCAACTTAAAGAGCAGATAAGAAACGATTGAATATAACAATAGGAACTTATATTTATTCGTCGTATTATCTCAAATGTAAATATTGTCACCACGTATTTTGTATAGAGTATGATAACAAAGGTACGAACAATAAATCGTCTTAAATGGACTTCGACCGGTTGACCTCTTCCCACCTTTGTCACCTCACGCAAACTAAACGTATAATAGAGGCGTGTCGTAGGATCAGCCTGTGAAGTCCGCCTATAGTGTATTTATGTTGAAATGAGACTACCTAGAAACCGAAAAGACATAAAAACGGAAAGTTTCGTTTTGGATTAGCCTGTGCAGTCCGCACATGCTGATCCGGGAGGACACATTATGCACATGCATTAAGCCCGGTTTTCGAACACTGTCAACAACAAATAAAGGAAAACACACTTTTCGACCTTCTTCGTTTCTTTCAGTTCTATATTACCACGTGCTGCACGGTATTCGATATAGGTTACAATATACTATTTTCCAACCCTTCACGAATTCACTGTAAAAGCGATAATAGCTTATTTTAATTGTGTGCCGTGACCTATATATTGACATATGTTTCATCATCATCATCATCATCATCATCATCATCATCATCCTCATCATCATCATCATCATCATCATCACCATAATCATTATCACCATCATTTTTTCCGCCGACCCTAAAAGTTTTGTTTGCCTATCAATCATTAACTTTTTCTGATTTGGGGGAAAAAAGAGCAGTTTTCGCTTATATTATACATTTTTGTCAGAAATCTCTTTTTCTATAACCTTATTTATAGTTATATTAAGGTACAGTTTCTTTGTTGGGAAGTGTTTAAACATTTTACATGCAGTCTAATTCACTTATACTGTGTAGTGAATATGCGGCGAGGAAAAAAAAGTTAAAGAAAAAAAGTTATTTTTATCTCCCCTCCTAGATTTTTTTTTAGATGTTAGTGAAAACCAACCTTTTTTTGGAGGGGGGGGGGGGCCTTATTTACGATTAGAAGTCACATGTACAAAATATTTAAAATTAACAAGGGAGGCGATCCAGTTAACGATGCATTTACAGAGAATACGAGTTGCTTCCCTTGAATTGTGATTTTTTTAAATATCCTTTTCTATACATAAACGATTGTCTTATCATCATCCCCAATCATTATCATCGCCGATCATCATCGTCGTCGCCGTCTTCGTCGTCATCATCAGCATCATCATCACAAATCATCATCACAAATCACAATCACAAATCATCATCAACATCATCATCACAAATCATCATCAACATCATCATCACAAATCATCATCACAATCATCATTATCACAAATCATCATCATCATCAAAATCACAAATCACAATCACGGGCAACAAAATCAATCATGATCAGTCATGATTATCCTCACTATTATACGTGATCATCATCAAAATAAATCATCATCATCAGCATCATCATCACCACCAGCCATCATCACTGCCCTTCATCAGCAGCAGCAATCAACATCATCATTTACTATCATCACCATAGTTGAAATATACACCTGATCCCTCACCGCCCTTCATCAGCAGCAGAAATCATCGTCATTATTTACTATCATTACCATCATTGAAATATACACGTGATCCCTCACATTGTTTCCATGACCGTCCCCTCTCTCTACTCACTCCAGCAGTATTCAAAATATTTATGGAAGGACATTCGGGTATTAGCCAAAGAAAGTAAATTTGCCTGAATCCTCTTTCAACTTTATCAAGAAACAAGTTATCATTTATTGTAAATGATTGTGATTATGTTATTATAGTCATATGGCACGAAATACATTATGAAGGTTACTAATATATTATGAGTAAAATTTCTGGACCTTTAGACCACGTGGTTTTCTGCTTTAAATGGGCAGAACTACAGTATTTCGCGAAAATATAGACACATATAAAATGGGTGTATCAACCGTATTTTCGCAAAAATATACACACATTAAAGTGGAATAATGCTGGTATTTAGTAAAAATATATACACATTCTAAAGGGGCATATCGACAGTAGTTCGCAAAAAAATATTGACACATATTAAAAGGGGAATATCCACGGTATTTTGCAAAAATATAGACCTATATTAAAACAGAATATTTCCTAATTGTGCAGATTTTTTTTTAGTTGCAACAATATATAATAATTGATGGAATCAATAAGAAAAATATTTACACAGACAAAATATCTTTTTTAGATACACAGTTGCTGTGCATGCATGTAAAGGTACATTTTATTCATATTGATTTTACTACTACTACTAATTTTTTCTTGCCTGCAAAACGGGCTACTATTTATATAATAATATACATGTACGCGTGTCAACTGTTGATAGCAAAGTTACCTACAATATTATCTCACCGCGAAATGTGTCAGACTGTCTGACACATCTGACACAATTTGAAAATGTCTGACAATTTGAAAATGTCTGACAGACCCAAAGTGCTTGCCAGACATTTGTCTGTCAGAATTGTTTAAAGTTCTACTCATTTCACAGTGTGCATCTTACTTTCAAGCTGGCTGTCTAACATGATGTTGAAGGCTGACAGACAATGTGTCTGCTGCGCACCTCTTAAGTTTCGTGATGACTGTTAAAATAAATATCTAGATTTTACCCTAAGAAATAGGGGGTGCAGTGTTCAGGAAGGGAAAATACTAATTTACGTAGAAACATGTCTGGTTTCTCAAATGTATGGAGATAAAGAGTCCCTTACCTATAAACCCCACTTAGTAATGGAAAACCAAGGCTTTTTTTCACCTCTTGTGGTGGGGCCATTTGCCCTCATTTTGGTGAAAATAGCGTCATTTTTGGCATTTGGGGGAAAAAATTTCATAGCAGGGGAATGAAAAATCATGGGATAAGATCAGTTTTAGAGGAAATCTGCATGATTTGGAAGAATTTTTCTGAGGGGATGACACCTTATAATGGCCCCTACTATAGTCGGAAAATGCCCTGGAAAAAGCAATACTTACCATACCTTCTCGTACTGTACTAGATACGTCACTACATTACCATACCTTCTCGTACTGTACTAGATACGTCACTACATTAGAAACAAGGTCATTGTATTGAACAAAGCTTTTATATAAATTTTCTGTAAATGAATTTTATTAGTTTGTGCAAACATTTAAGTTGATCTACCGTAGATAAGCCCCTTTAAACACCCAAAATATGAAAATGCTCGTTTATGACAATGCACGTCTCGATTTTCTATTCGTGTATTTGCCCTTTTTGGCAGATCATGGGGGGAGGGGGTGTGATAGGACGTTTACGTGTCTTCTGGCAATTGGGTTTAATTACAAAAAATGCAAGAAAGTATTGCGTTCTTGTTGTGATCTTGCCTGTTTAATTTATGGTAGTTTGTAACCTCAACTTCACGCGAGTGTATTTTACGTCATTTAGTAAGTAAATGTCGGTTAGCGCAAAAAGACGTACTTGTAATTGAAAATATAGACACGTATTCATTTTTCTGCAAATTGTTAAATTTATTCTTCGCATTTTTATCCTTCAATTAACTGTTTAAACCTCCACTGATTGTACAGCAGTACTGAACCAAACTCCTCGCAGAGGTTACCTCCCCTATTGGTTAACGGTAACCGATTTGATTAGAGCTATGCTCGGAACCAGTCAAATCTCTGCGCGGAGGTTGGAACTGAACATGCTGACGTTTCTGTGTTACTCGGTCTTTATCACACTCTAAGGTAAAGTGACATCATTTTATGTGTAAAGGGCGGGTATCTTTAATCGGAGTATCTCCGGGCGTTCTGAAGGGAACTGACGGACAAACGGTGCTCTATGAAATGTTTTAGTATGATATTCTGTTACCTTGAACAGATGTAAACTTAACTAAAATAAATATGATAATTACACAATTTAATATCTGTACTATTCTTGGAACTAAATAAATATAGATTCTCCATTTAATAGTGGGGACATTTTTCAGCATTAGTAATAAGGGAGGCAATCCAGTTTGGGATGAATTAACAGTGAATACGAGTTGCTCCCCTATGATCGTCAACGCTTTTTTAGACATCTTGAAATCAATGAGTACTTAATCCTATAATATTTTCAGGCTTGTAATTTAACATGTTTAAAAAACGATTATATGCTAATATTCTTTAAAAAAAAAAAAAAAAGGTAAATTCAAGAAACAGAACTGTTTAACTATTGAAAGATTTTTCTTAGAAATACTTGATAGTTTAGAATTGCTAGCTTACAGTTTGATTTCACCACATCAGTCCTCCTTATATTTTACATTATCTTGATCATGCTTTCTGTTTTGAATCAATTGTTGTTTAATGAAGGCTCGGTATTAAATGTGAGAAAGTTTTTAACGTTTTTACATATTGAATATTAATGCATGATCAAGTTAGTATCATTGAGATGTGGCTGTTACAAATTAACACATTCCTAACTATTTTCATACTTGAATTAGTTTGTGAACCTGTGTCTTGTGACCATTCTCAAATGTTTTATAACAATGGTGTATGCAATGACTTGTATCAAATAACGGCTTAACTACTGAAAATAATAACTATATATCTCAATCTATGCTTAATAGATATTTATAAGTTAACACATTGGCCTATTTGAATTGTTTTGTATTGCACTGTTATAATTATGCGGTACTCTAATTCGGAACGATACATTTTTATATTGCGCTTTTGAAAACACAACTATCAGAATTGTTTGAAACTGTTTATGTTGTATTGTGGGTTGGATATATAAATTATATTGCCAGTATTAAAACACAATGGTATGTCTGAATTGATTTGAAACCATAATATACACTTACGCTGTATTCTGAGCCAGACAAATACATTGTATTGATTCTATGATAACACAGTTGTCTATTGGAATTTACAAGCATTGAAACTGTTATATATGCTGTATTCTGTGCCTGATACATAAAATATTATCAATATTATGAACGCAATGTGGTATATTTCAGTATGTATAACTGTTATTTATGTTGTATTCTGGGCCGGAGGCCTATATTTACATGTTGACATTTTTTTGTTGTAAATTCTGATAATGTAGTCATACTAAAACGTCTTTGTTAGGTTAATTGGTCCATACTACGCAATACTGTAAGATTGGTATATCTACTGGTGGAGTTGTCTCGCATTTGGTTCCATTGTCATACCTTACTACCAGTAAAGGCTGTGTGCTATAGAGTCACATCAAGTGTTAGATTTGTCCACACTGTGTTTGGCTTTTAAATGTGTCTGAATTTACTCATAATGTGTTATTCTGTTATTGCTGTTTTATTGTGCCACATGTGTGCAGTTCACAATCATGCTTTATTTACAGAATTGTATCTTTCTAGACTAGTTAATATGATCTAAATGGTATGGTCCATTTTTGTAATACAGGCCAAAATGTCATTATGAATAGTGTGTGATTGTTTATTTTTCCTGTTTACCTGTAGAAAACAAGTGATTGATTGTACATATGTAGTACATAAATGCATTGACCGGTTAACATTATGCATAAAGGAACTAACACATCTATTGAATACCCTTTATCGACAACAGACATATGTTAATTACTAGTGAGTGTTGTATTCTGCAAATGGCAATCCAATTAAAGTAAGAAAGGATTAAATGTGTTGTTGTATTAAAGAATGAACTTTAATAATGAAATATATATATATATATATGCTCCGCAGCTTGTGAGTAACATTTATAGAATAGTTATTGTTTATTGAATTTTGCAATGCATCATGTATGTATAACAAACAGGACCTTTACATAACGAAACCTACATGGGACCCATGCAAACAGTGTTAGCAAAACCCAACTGGGTCCCATATAGGATGCCCAAAGAGGACCCATATCGAAACCTGGATGGGTCCTAATTGGGCAGCTCATATGGGGCCAAGTGGGATTTTGCAAACACCTTTTGCATGGGTCCCATATGGGTAGCCTATAATGGGGCCCATCTTGGATCCATCATCGTCGTCGACATCATCATCATCTTTCCTCCTCCTCATCGTCATCATCGCATTGCATCTATCATGATCAATGAGTATTATCTTCAGCATTATGGGGCTAAATATATTACAATCTATATTTATAGAATACACATTTTTTTATCAAAAGTAAAATAAGGGAGGCTATCCAGTTTGAATTGTATTTACAGGCAATACGAGTTTCTCCCTTGGATTGTGAACGCTTTTTACAGACAAATTTACACATCGTGAAATCAAAGAGTACTTCATATTTAAAAAATCAGAAATACTGAATACATTTCCCGTGTGACGGTCATCTTAGTCATCATTATTATCATCATCGCTAATCAGCATCATCATCAAAAGCTAAATAAATATATATCCTTAGATTTCGTATCCTATATTAGTTTACACATTTATATCCAAAGGAAAAACGGTGGCAATCCAGATTGAGATGTATTTACAATACGAGTTGCTCCCCTTGGATAGTGCACTCTTTTTAAATCAAATTTACACATCTATAAATCAACGAATCCTTCGTATTAAAAATCAGAAATACTGAATGACTTCCCCATGTGATAGTCTTATCATCATCAACTTCGTCGTCGTCTTCCTACTCCTCACCACCACCACCACCCCCTATCCTTATCATCATCAACTTCCTCGTCGTCTTCCTACTCCTCACCACCACCACCCCCTATCCTTATCATCATCAACTTCCTCGTCGTCTTCCTACTCCTCACCACCACCACCACCCCCTATCCTTATCATCATCAACATCATCACCACTACCACCACGTGGTAGATATACATCATCATAACATCATCAATATCCCACACATTCAAATATCATCATCATCATCTCAAACATTAAGTTTTTTGTTTAATGAAAATTTAGGACTTGTTTTTCTGATGTTTATTTTAACGCCCATTGTAATACAGCGTTTACTAAATTTAAAGAAATTAGTTCTAAACTGCATTTACTAAATTTAAAGAAAATAGTTATAAACTGCGTTAACTAAATTTAAAGAAAATAGTTGCAAACTGCGTTTATTAAATTTAAAGAGAATAGTTTTAAACTGTGTTTACTTTATTTAAAGAAAATAATTAAACTGTGTTTACTTTATTTAAAGAAAATAATTCTAAACTGTGTTTACTAAATTTAAAGAAAATAGTTCTAAACTGTGTTTACTAACTTTAAAGAGAATAGTTCTAAACTGTGTTTGCTAAATTTAACGAGAATAGTTCTAAACTGTGTTTGCTAAATTTAACGAGAATAGTTCTAAACTGTGTTTACTTTATTTAAAGAAAATAATTATAAACGGTGTTTACTAAATTTAAAGAAAATAGTTCTAAACTGTGTTTATTAAATGTAAAAAAATAGTTCTAAACTTACGGATTTGCCGTGTTTTTAACAAGAAAACAATTATGTAAGCAAATTTTAGACAATTTGCTATTAGAAAATAAAAGTAAAATGTCTATAAATGAGGCGTGTCTTGGTAAAACCAGGCTTAATGCTTGTGTGTAGTGTCGTCTAACTGCACAGGCTAATCCGGGATGGCACTTTCCGCTTTATGGTATTTTCTGTTTCAAGGAAGTCTCTTCTAAACATAAATCCACAGTAGACAGTGTCGTCCTGGATTAGCCTGTGCGGACTGCACAGGCTAATCCGGGACGACACTACGCAAATGCATTAAGCCCAGTTTTCCCACGACACACCCCTTATATAGGCACTAAGAATAGGTCGTAAAAATAAAGAACACTCTCCCTAGAAATTTAAGTGATGCGTTTCTGTTTTCAGTGTAAAAGTGAGCTAACATCTGGAAAATAAAGTACGTAACTATAAAATATATTTATTTTGCATAGGACCAAGTCGAAACAAGAATTAACTTCTGTATTACACAATGGGTCTTTTAATCTTAAACTCCTTCTCCAATATTAAAACTTTATTATCAGCCCTCAGCCACTCGGTCTGTTTAGGTATCCGGACAAAACCCCTTGGAGTTTCTAGGGTGCTGCGACAAGAAAGGATATAAAACACTAAGAAAGTGGTTAACGTTTATTACATAGCTGTCGCAATTATTGGATTATTGAAATTTATATATTATACGAACTACTTGAGTATGTATATACCTAAAACAAATTCAAACATTCCCATTAAAAAGGAGGCACACACAAAACAGTTTTATATTATGTAACAAATATTCCGGCAAAACCAATGCCCAAAACTGATACTTTCAACAAGCAAAATGTTGTGTCACACAAACAAATACATTTTTTCTACTACCATATATAACAGTGAAGTCTTTTCTAACAATGATATGACTGGATTAAGGTTAAATGTATCTAACTGATTGAAAAATAGCATATTTTAACCGTCTTTTGAATTGGTAAACCTAACATGGTTGGAAAAAGCAATCATTTTTTGTAAAAAGAACAGCTTCAACATTCATAAATGTGTTATCTACAAAATAAATAGCACTTGAGCCAACAATTTGAACATGTTTACACCTATCTGTTGCCCAATGAAGTCTAAAATGGCGTTAGGCAGTAACAAAGCAATATTTCCTTTATTAAATGTCTAATTAAGGGTTTTTAATAACAAGGTGCATAACAGTAATAAATCATTCTTAAATGTTAATTATTCAAAACACATCAACAACAGTAAACCAAAACATCTCTCTACCAATAACATCTCACAACAGTGTTTTTTTTCCATAACAATTAAAAAGGTCTTTACTTTATTTAACCTGTTAGATCATATACTGTTCACTAGCAAAGATAAACACAGGAAAACAACAGGTTTATTTATAAATCAAAACAGTTTAGGGAGAATAAAGTATATATTACAACAAAGCCAAACTTGGATACAATTTATCACATACAAAAATGATTTCAATACAGGATCAGAAACGAGTTGTCATTTCATACCATAATTTATTAAATGAGTTAAGGAATTTTGCTAGTAAGCGAGCCTTTTGCGAGCTTACTCAGAAATTTCCTAGACGAGTTTAATAAAATATGGTATGAAGTGACAAGTGTCAGATTTTTTTTATCACATGCTTTTTGAACGAAAAAAAAAAGTCGTGCGATTGGTCAGCCAAAGAATATTAAGCCAATAAAAACGCCCAAAGTGTTATCTTACACATGTGTGAAATAAAAATATTCGTAATGGCTGTATTACAGGGAAAACAAGGTATAGCATGTGATAAATATTTATACCTTCCTATTTTGACTAATGACAGCGTTCTCAAAATGCGGCCATGAAGTGCCAATGAAGAAGTGCCAATGAAGTGCCATGAAGTGCCAATGTTCTTCTGCTAATAATAATTTTTAGTATGTTCACTTAAAGAACTAAACATATTTTATACCAGAAAAAGATAGATCTTGGTATCAATACAAACAAACATGACAATATCCAAACATACAAGGGTATCTCTGAATACATATACAGATTTCAATATATGAGGCGTGTCATGGGAAACCCGGGCTAAATGCATGTGCGCAAAGTGTCGTCAAGAGACTTCCTTGAAGAAAATACCATAAAAGCGGAAAGGGTCGTCCCAGATCAGCCTGTGCAGATTGCAAAGGCTGATGCGGGACGACAGTTTACGCACGTGCATTAAGACCGGTATTCCCACGACACCATTTGTACTAGCACATACAGAATGGCTCAAACAAAACCAATATTTCAATAGTCGTCGCCAGGTCAGAATTTCCAAATAGCACAATTACTTGGTTTGTTGTTTGTTTGGATTTTTCGTAGTATTCAACACTATTTCCGTCATATAACGGCGGTCAGTTAACCTACTCACACTTTTCCTGGGTAACCTGGTTTACCAGTACTAAGTGCACATACTTATGCCAGTAACTGACAACTGCGCTACTTGAATCAGAGGTAGGGGGAGAATGGCCATAGAAATAATTTCATGACCAATCCCCACACAACAATTACTTGGTAATTATTTGCGAAGTTACACTGAGTGTGGATGAAACCCACCATATAATTATGCACCCCAACTCTAAGTATTTTCGTTCGGATGTTTAAAGCTCTGGGATGTTAAGTAATTACTTGATGATATTGAGCAAAGTACATCTGTCTCTTCAATGTCGACTCAGGTCACCCAAATTCTGCAAATTGCAAAAACTGTTCCGTGAGAACCATGCTGTAAATATTATAGAAGCTCTGAGTATAGAAAATATGGTCTACACTACTTATGACTTTTAATACAACAACCCCTCAGTGCGATTTCACAAGAAAATTGCCTTAACGACTGAAACATACTATATAATTATTTACACGGTTCTAACTCAACTTCCGTTTCTGTCACTTAAGCGAAATTCGCAATTAGTTTTATTGCACAAGTACTTGTATGTAAAGTTAAATTAAAAAATTAATTCTTTTTTTTTTAAAAACAATATCTCAATCATAATACATGTAGGTAATTGTTTCTATGTTCCATAATTTCAGAATTAAACCTTTTTAACAGAATCAATATTTTAACAAGTATTTTACAGAAATGATCATCATACCAATTTTAAACTACAGTACTTTAAACTATTTTTTAAGATAATTTTAGTCATGAACGCCAATTGTGTGAGGAACAGCCGTTGTGAGTTGTGAAATCTTAAAATGATACATTTAGATAATACATACAATACATTATTTAATGGGTAAACTTATTATATTCATATCGTTTTTAGTTGAAAACAAACACACATTACCAAAGCCCTCCCCCCCCCCCCCAACACACACACACACAAATCTGTATTTCTGGAAACCTGACCTAGCAAAAAAAAAACGACCGTAAAGTTGTTAGCGACGAATTGTTTTCTGTGAAATCTGTATTCGTCAGATTTTAAATAATTTTCGATGTTTATTGTACGAAATGTGTCAAACCGACCCTACCTAACTTTTTTGAGACTGTTGCCTGAAACAAAGAATTTTTTTTTTTTGGCCCAACAAGAAATAGAGCTTTTGATGGTCAAGATACAAATCGGAAGTCCAGCAAAAATGTTGAATATTATAATTATTTACAAATACTGAATTCTGTTCAGTTTTTGTTGAAATTTTGTAGCACTCATTACAAACAATGGAACAAATACGGTAAGCACTGAGCATACAACGTTGAATTCTTAGAAATATTATCATTTGAAGAAAATGGCAGTTGTCCTTAGGTGTACAATGTATGTTACAAACATGGTAGTCAAAAGAAAAGGTGTTCGAAAACATTTTGCTGAAGATAAACGAATATACTTTAATGCCAGTATATCTCACTAGTGGTATTTTAATACTGCCTTTGTAATGTATATATATTGTACAATCAACTAATATTACCAATACTACATTACTAGAAATGTATTTGAGGTGTGTCGTTGGAATACCGGGCTAAATGTATGTGGGTAAAGTGTCGTCCTTGATCAGCCTGTGCAGTCCGCACAGGCTAATACGGGAAAACACTTTCCGCCTACAGTGGACTTCCTTGAAACAGAGAATACCATAAAAGTGTTAAATGCCATCCCGGATCAGCCTGTGCAGACTGCATACGTTGATCTCGGACAAACTTTACACATGTGCATTAAGCCTGGTTTTCCCACGACACGACACGCCTCAAATGTATTTATACATCAACGGTCACACATAATCCAATTTTACCTTAAGAGTAAAGTTTGAAAAAGACATCAAACATACAATTAGCTGTTTTATTACACCGTTGCTTTATATGCAGTTAAATGTTTATAAGTGAAAAATTATGCTAAGTAATTATAACAGCAGTTGCAGGCATAAATGACTGAAGCAGTGACAATTTTTTTTACTACAAAATTGTAAACTTGTATGCATTGACAAAATGTTCACAGTAAAATAGGACTGAAAGCTGTCGCAGACGCAATAAGTTTTATGGGAAGTCATCGAAAAATACAAATAATACCAAAAGTCTTGGGGTGAATTAAACAAACATTTTTAAAACAGCATGAATTACCCAGTTATATGCGAGAACACAACGGGTCAATTCTATGTCTGATGTCTTATTCTAACGACACATAATAGTGTTTGCATTTTGACCTCAACATTCATGTAAATTTGTATTTATACATCAGCAGCGAGGCAGTAAATTTTACTCGCATTGAATTCATACTTACTTTAAACGTAACCCTATTTTAATGCATTTACCATTTTGGGTCATTTTACAATAACTCTATTGATGATTGTGATTACGCACGTACTTTCAATAAATAAACACAAAATGTAACTAAAATGAATGCACCTTTCAAGCCAAGCAGATAAATATTTCAACAAATGTATAGTTACTAAGTATAACAGCTAAGAAAATTTATTACATAATTGTAAAAAAAGAAATTGACTAACTTGAATACAGTCTTGTTAAAATAAACAATAAAGTATATGAATATGTCAAAGAATACTTATACACTAGAAGTTTCACATTATTTTGTTCAAAGCTTAATTCAAACAATAACACCCACAGTTACAAAAAAAAGTCCAATAACCAGACAAACTGGAACGCAAATCACAGAATCTAACTTTCTAGTGTTTCATTGCCATAAAATAACTGAATGAAATGTCATTATTTCTTCGAGGAAGATGTCGTTATTGTAATTTTGCCCATTCCGGACGTAACTTTAGATGTTTCTACAGGTTCTGGCGCAGGTTTTTCTTCGGGGGCGGGTGCGAAAGGCGTAGAGGTTGGCTTTGATTCTGACGTCAGTGTCTCTTCGATCTTTCGCTGAATGTTTTCAAACGCATCCTGACCAAGATAATCAATTTGGCCTGGAAGAAATATACACTCGTAGGAATCAAGTAGTTTGGTGATACGGACAAGGACGGGTATTCACAAAGCTTCTAAGGGAAAACTTTAGTAAATTTCGTAAATTCATAAAATGAGGCGTGTCGTGGGAAAACCGGACTTAATGCATGTGCGTAAAGTGTCGTCCCGGATTAGCCTGTGCAGTCTGCACAGGCTAATCCAGGACAGCACTTTCTGCCTACAGTGGATTTATGTTTAGAAGAGACTTCCTTGAAACAGAAAATACCTTACAAGCGGAAAGTGCCGTCCTGGATTAGCCTGTGCGGACTGCACAGGCCAATCCAGGACGACACTTTATGCACATGCATTAAGACCGGTTTTCTCACGATGCGCCTCAAATAAAGTATGCGGCAGTTTCATTTATTGATCATTGTACATTAAAAGGTTACAAAACAATAAATACGGCTTAGATGCTTCATATTTTACCCTTTGTAAACTGAAATTATTGGATTTCACAGAGAAAATTATAACTGAAATATCCACTTAAGTACAACTTTAGTTAAGATTTCCGTTAGGAGCTTTGTGAATACCAGTCAAGGTCTTAAAAGGGAAGTTTTGCCTCTTTTGGAAAAAGTATGAAAGACTTATATTACTAAATATGTCATTGTCTACATTTCAAAGATTGTATTGGCATTTAGACGTAATTTGACGTTACTTTTTGAGTTAACGTTGTGACTTCTTATTTCACTTTTTGATTTACCGTTGTTTAACAACTAATAAACAACTGTTTAGTTACAAAGGCATTAGCCTTAGAGTGGTTGATTTTTGTGTTCACATTACAACAAAACATAATTTGCCAAAAAAATCGTTTCGCACAAATTATTTTAATTCAAATATGATCTGACAGTTTATAAAATTTTACAATGAGAACAACATACTGCATAAGTGGTAGTTAGCGAAGTGGAAATGTTTGCGAATTAGAGGAATTCGCTAATATTTCTATCAGTGAAAATTACATCAATTTAATTTACTAAAACACTGATTGCAAAACCACTAGTGTGGAGCGTGCGATATATAGCTTATGACACCAAACTGTTACATTTTCATCTTAATTAAGCGTGTCTAGTGTTTTGTTTGTCGCACTACACGAGAGTAGTGATGTAGGCATAACATTTTCACATAACATGATATCAGAAATTCCCTCCCTTCTCGACAAAGTGTATTTAATACGCATTTAATGTGCATTAAATGCTGTGGTATTGGCACCATATTTTTTCTGCATTAAATGCGCAATTAATACACTTTTAGTACACTAATTGTATTTTTTCTGTACTTTTTCTGTGTTTTTTACAAAACAATGCATTAATGCATTAGAAAATACATTTTAAACACACTTAAGTGTATGTTTTGAAGATATAGTGTATTTTTCAAGGAGAAAAGTACACTTTAAATGCACTTGTGTTAATTCAGGAAAAACGCAGAAAAAATACACTTTTTTCTGCAGTAAGTGTATTTTTTTCTGCATTTCTAAGTGTATTTAATGCACATTTAATGCAGAAAAAATACAGTGCCAATACTGCAGCATTTAATGCGCATAAAAGGTGTATTTAATACACTTCTTCGAGAAGGGCTGACTTCGTCATGTGTGCACAGAAGGCTGATGGCCCCTTCTGGCTATCAAGGAAAAAACTGTGTGTGCAACCATATACTAAAGGATTCATACCAATCTCCTTATTCTCATGCGACTTGCAACCATATACTAAAGGATTCATACCAATCTCCTTATTCTCATGTGACTTGCAACCATATACTAAAGGATTCATACCAATCTCCTTATTCTCATGTGACTTGCAACCATATACTAAAGGATTCATACCAATCTCCTTATTCTCATGTGACTTGCAACCATATACTAAAGGATTCATACCGATCTCCTAATTCTCATGTGACTTGCAACCATATACTAAAGGATTCATACCGATCTCCTAATTCTCATCTGACTTGCAACCATATACTAAAGGATTCATACAAATCTCCTAATTCTCATATGACTTGCAACCATATACTAAAGGATTCATACCAATCTCCTTGTTCTCATGTGACTTGCAACCATATACTAAAGGATTCATACCAATCTCCTAATTCTCATGTGACTTGCAACCATATACTAAAGGATTCATACCAATCTCCTAATTCTCATGTGACTTGCAACCATATACTAAAGGATTCATACCAATCTCCTAATTCTCATGTGACTTGCAGCCATATACTAAAGGATTCATACCAATCTCCTAATTCTCATGTGACTTGCAACCATATACTAAAGGATTCATACCAATCTCCTTATTCTCATCTGACTTGCAACCATATACTAAAGGATTCATACCAATCTCCTTATTCTCATGTGACTTGCAACCATATACTTAAGGATTCATACCAATCTCCTAATTCTCATGTGACTTGCAACCATATACTAAAGGATTCATACCAATCTCCTAATTCTCGTGTGACTTGCAACCATATACTAAAGGATTCATACTGATCTCCTAATTCTCATCTGACTTGCAACCATATACTAAAGGATTCATACCAATCTCCTAATTCTCATATGACTTGCAACCATATACTAAAGGATTCATACCGATCTCCTTGTTCTCATGTGACTTGCAACCATATACTAAAGGATTCATACCAATCTCCTTATTCTCATGTGACATGCAACCATATACTAAAGGATTCATACCAATCTCCTTGTTCTCATGTGACTTGCAACCATATACTAAAGGATTCATACCAATCTCCTTATCCTCATGTGACTTGCAACCATATACTAAAGGATTCATAACAATCTCCTGGTTCTCATGTGACTTGCAACCATATACTAAAGGATACATACCGATCTCCTAATTCTCATGTGACTTGCAACCATATACTAAAGGATTCATTCAGATCTCCTAATTCTCATGTGACTTGCAACCATATACTAAAGGATTCATACCAATCTCCTAATTCTCATGTGACTTGCAACCATATACTAAAGGATTCATACCAATCTCCTTATTCTCATGTGACTTGCAACCATATACTAAAGGATTCATACCGATCTCCTTATTCTCATGTGACTTGCAACCATATACTAAAGGATTCATACCGATCTCCTTATTCTCATGTGACTTGCAGCCATATACTAAAGGATTCATACCAATCTCCTTATTCTCATGTGACTTGCAACCATATACTAAAGGATTCATACCAATCTCCTAATTCTCATGTGACTTGCAACCATATACTAAAGGATTCATAACAATCTCCAAAAACTCATGGGACTTGCAACCATATACTAAAGGATTCATACCAATCTCCTAATTCTCATGTGACTTGCAACCATATACTAAAGGATTCATACCAATCTCCTAATTCTCATCTGACTTGCAACCATATACTTAAGGATTCATACCAATCTCCTAATTCTCATGTGACTTGCAACCATATACTAAAGGATTCATACCAATCTCCAAATTCTCAGGTGACTTGCAACCATATACTAAAGGATTCATACCGATCTCCTAATTCTCATCTGACTTGCAACCGTATACTAAAGGATTCATACCAATCTCCTAATTCTCATATGACTTGCAACCATATACTAAAGGATGCATACCGATCTCCTTGTTCTCATGTGACATGCAACCATATACTAAAGGATTCATACCAATCTCCTAATTCTCAGGTGACTTGCAACCATATACTAAAGGATTCATACCGATCTCCTAATTCTCATCTGACTTGCAACCGTATACTAAAGGATTCATACCAATCTCCTAATTCTCATATGACTTGCAACCATATACTAAAGGATTCATACCGCTCTCCTTGTTCTCTTGTGACTTGCAACCATATACTAAAGGATTCATACCAATCTCCTTATTCTCATGTGACATGCAACCATATACTAAAGGATTCATACCAATCTCCTTGTTCTCATGTGACTTGCAACCATATACTAAAGGATTCATACCAATCTCCTTGTTCTCATGTGACTTGCAACCATATAGTAAAGGATTCATACCAATCTCCTTATCCTCATGCGACTTGCAACCATATACTAAAGGATTCATAACAATCTCCTTGTTCTCATGTGACTTGCAACCATAAACTAAAGGATTCATACCGATCTCCTAATTCTCATCTGACTTGCAACCATATATACTAAAGGATTCATACCAATCTCCTAATTCTCATCTGACTTGCAACCATATACTAAAGGATTCATACCAATCTCCTTGATCTCATGTGACTTGCAACCATATACTAAAGGATTCATACCAATCTCCTTATTCTCATGTGACTTGCAACCATATACTTAAGGATTCATACCAATCTCCTAATTCTCATGTGACTTGCAACCATATACTAAAGGATTCATACCAATCTCCTTGTTCTCATGTGACTTGCAACCATATACTAAAGGATTCATACCAATCTCCTTATTCTCATGTGACTTGCAACCATATACTTAAGGATTCATACCAATCTCCTAATTCTCAGGTGACTTGCAACCATATACTAAAGGATTCATACCGATCTCCTAATTCTCATCTGACTTGCAACCGTATACTAAAGGATTCATACCAATCTCCTAATTCTCATATGACTTGCAACCATATACTAAAGGATTCATACCGATCTCCTTGTTCTCATGTGACTTGCAACCATATACTAAAGGATTCATACCAATCTCCTTATTCTCATGTGACATGCAACCATATACTAAAGGATTCATACCAATCTCCTTGTTCTCATGTGACTTGCAACCATATACTAAAGGATTCATACCAATCTCCTTATCCTCATGTGACTTGCAACCATATACTAAAGGATTCATACCGATCTCCTAATTCTCATGTGACTTGCAACCATATACTAAAGGATTCATACCGATCTCCTAATTCTCATGTGACTTGCAACCATATAGTAAAGGATTCATACCAATCTCCTTATCCTCATACGACTTGCAACCATATACTAAAGGATTCATAACAATCTCCTTGTTCTCATGTGACTTGCAACCATAAACTAAAGGATTCATACCGATCTCCTAATTCTCATCTGACTTGCAACCATATACTAAAGGATTCATACCAATCTCCTAATTCTCATCTGACTTGCAACCATATACTAAAGGATTCATACCAATCTCCTTGTTCTCATGTGACTTGCAACCATATACTAAAGGATTCATACCAATCTCCTTATTCTCATGTGACTTGCAACCATATACTTAAGGATTCATACCAATCTCCTAATTCTCATGTGACTTGCAACCATATACTAAAGGATTCATACCAATCTCCTTATTCTCATGTGACTTGCAACCATATACTTAAGGATTCATACCAATCTCCTAATTCTCATGTGACTTGCAACCATATACTAAAGGATTCATACCAATCTCCTAATTCTCAGGTGACTTGCAACCATATACTAAAGAATTCATACCAATCTCCTAATTCTCATCTGACTTGCAACCGTATACTAAAGGATTCATACCAATCTCCTTGTTCTCATGTGACTTGCAGCCATATACTAAAGGATTCATACCAATCTCCTGATTCTCATGTGACTTGCAACCATATACTAAAGGATTCATACCAATCTCCTTATCCTCATGCGACTTGCAACCATATACTAAAGGATTCATACCGATCTCCTAATTCTCATGTGACTTGCAACCAGATACTAAAGGATTCATACCGATCTCCTAATTCTCATGTGACTTGCAACCATATACTAAAGGATTCATACCAATCTCCTAATTCTCATGTGACTTGCAACCATATACTAAAGGATTCATAACAATCTCCTTATTCTCATGTGACTTGCAACCATATACTAAAGGATTCATACCGATCTCCTTATTCTCATGTGACTTGAAGCCATATACTAAAGGATTCATACCAATCTCCTAATTCTCATGTGACTTGCAACCATATACTAAAGGATTCATACCGATCTCCTTGTTCTCATGTGACTTGCAACCATATACTAAAGGATTCATACCAATCTCCTTATTCTCGTGTGACATGCAACCATATACTAAAGGATTCATACCAATCTCCTTGTTCTCATGTGACTTGCAACCATATACTAAAGGATTCATACCAATCTCCTTATCCTCATGCGACTTGCAACCATATACTAAAGGATTCATACCGATCTCCTAATTCTCATGTGACTTGCAACCAGATACTAAAGGATTCATATCGATCTCCTAAGTGTCATGTGACTTGCAACCATATAGTAAAGGATTCATACCAATCTCCTTATCCTCATGCGACTTGCAACTATATACTAAAGGATTCATAACAATCTCCTTGTTCTCATGTGACTTGCAACCATAAACTAAAGGATTCATACCGATCTCCTAATTCTCATCTGACTTGCAACCATATACTAAAGGATTCATACCAATCTCCTAATTCTCATCTGACTTGCAACCATATACTAAAGGATTCATACCAATCTCCTTGTTCTCATGGAACTTGCAACCATATACTAAAGGATTCATACCAATCTCCTTGTTCTCATGTGACTTGCAACCATATACTTAAGGATTCATACCAATCTCCTAATTCTCATGTGACTTGCAACCATATACTAAAGGATTCATACCAATCTCCTTGTTCTCATGTGACTTGCAACCATATACTAAAGGATTCATACCAATCTCCTTATTCTCATGTGACTTGCAACCATATACTTAAGGATTCATACCGATCTCCTAATTCTCATGTGACTTGCAACCATATACTAAAGGATTCATACCAATCTCCTTATTCTCATGTGACTTGCAACCATATACTAAAGGATTCATACCAATCTCCTTATTCTCATGTGACTTGCAACCATATACTTAAGGATTCATACCAATCTCCTAATTCTCATGTGACTTGCAACCATATACTAAAGGATTCATACCAATCTCCTAATTCTCAGGTGACTTGCAACCATATACTAAAGGATTCATACCAATCTCCTAATTCTCATGTGACTTGCAACCATATACTAAAGAATTCATAACAATCTCCTTATTCTCATGTGACTTGCAACCATATACTAAAGGATTCATACCGATCTCCTTATTCTCATGTGACTTGAAGCCATATACTAAAGGATTCATACCAATCTCCTAATTCTCATGTGACTTGCAACCATATATTCATACCAATCTCCTAATTCTCATCTGACTTGCAACCATATACTTAAGGATTCATACCAATCTCCTAATTCTCATGTGACTTGCAACCATATACTTAAGGATTCATACCAATCTCCTTATTCTCATGTGACTTGCAACCATATACTAAAGGATTCATACCGATCTCCTTATTCTCATGTGACTTGCAACCATATACTAAAGGATTCATACCAATCTCCTAATTCTCATGTGACTTGCAACCATATACTAAAGGATTCATACCAATCTCCTAATTCTCATGTGACTTGCAACCATATACTAAAGGATTCATACAGATCTCCTTATTCTCATGTGACTTGCAACCATATACTAAAGGATTCATACCAATCTCCTTATTCTCATGTGACTTGCAGCCATATACTAAAGGATTCATACCAATCTCCTAATTCTCATGTGACATGCAACCATATACTAAAGGATTCTTACCAATCTCCTTATTCTCATCTGACTTGCAACCATATACTAAAGGATTCATACCCATCTCCTAATTCTCATGTGACTTGACATCATATACTAAAGGATTCATACCAATCTCCTTATTCTCATGTGATTTGACACCATATACTAAAGGATTCATACCAATCTCCTTATTCTCATGTGACTTGACACCATATACTAAAGGATTCATACCAATCTCCTTATTCTCATGTGACTTGCAACCATATACTAAAGGATTCATACCAATCTCCTTATTCTCATGTGACTTGCAGCCATATACTAAAGGATTCATACCAATCTCCTTATTCTCATGTGACTTGCAACCATATACTTAAGGATTCATACCAATCTCCTTATTCTCATGTGACTTGCAACCATATACTAAAGGATTCATACCAATCTCCTAATTCTCATGCGACTTGCAACCATATACTTAAGGATTCATACCAATCTCCTAATTCTCATGCGAATTGCAACCATATACTAAAGGTTTCATACCAATCTCCTTATTCTCATGTGACTTGCAACCATATACTAAAGGATTCATACCAATCTCCTTATTCTCACGCGACTTGCAACCATATATTCAAGGATTCATACCAATCTCCTAATTCTCATGCGACTTGCAACCATATACTAAAGGATTCATACCAATCTCCTAATTCTCATGCGAATTGCAACCATATACTAAAGGATTCATACCATTCTCCTTATTCTCATGCGACTTGCAACCATATACTAAAGGATTCATACCAATCTCCTTATTCTCATGCGACTTGCAACCATATACTAAAGGATTGATACCAATCTCCTAATTCTCATGCGAATTGCAACCATATACTAAAGGATTCATACCAATCTCCTTATTCTCATGTGACTTGCAACCATATACTAAAGGATTCATACCAATCTCCTTATTCTCATGTGACTTGCAACCATATAGTAAAGGATTCCTACCAATCTCTTTATCCTCATGCGACTTGCAACCATATACTTAAGGATTCATACCAATCTCCTTGTTCTCATGTGACTTGCAACCATATACTAAAGGATTCATACCAATCTCCTAATTCTCATGTGACTAAAGCCACGTGCATGAGTTGGGACTACTTTCCGAGCCAACTACAGAGGTGGATAGAATGTAGCCAGTATGCAAAAGATTGGATTCATACAGTCGATACTTATTTCAAGACCTCTCCTTTCCCCACCCACCTTTGTCCCAGTTCAGTTTCCTGACGGAGTCTGGAACGTGTTGCTTCGTAGCTCCTCCCGCGTCACTGCCTGACAGAATGGCAGGGTTACCAATTAGCTGGGCCTGCAAGAAAGAAAACCAGTCTGGGTTACACTACACCACAAAACAAAAACCAGTCTGCATTACACTAACGGTCTAATTACCCCAAAACTGAAGTCACATCCTCAGGGTTACATGCTGTCAGTTAGATAATAAACACATAAAGTTGAGTGCAAGATGCATAGAACTTTTAAAATACAGTCTAAATGATATGTTTTGGTATCATTTTAAAGGTATACATGTAAGCAATAAGGAATAAAGCATGTTTTTGTGCACTTCATTATCTAGTGGTTCCCAGCTTCTTAACTTTTGGCCCGAGTATTCATGCGCGTAATGGCAGCCTCCATGCCTGTCAAAACCGGTGTTTTTTCTAAGGTAAATATTTAGAGTTAAAACATATGGGAAAATTTAAGTAAAAAGTCCAAGACATATTGTGTTCGTCATGTTATTTTTCAGTTTTATTTTGATATTAATTTGCATTAGTTTCCACATTTCTCTCATTTATGTCATAATACCTTGTGCTGTAATCCTGATTAATTAGTTTTTGAACCTGTAACTGTTAATAATGCCCACAAAGTTCGTGTCCGCACTGGCCAATGCATTGGCCATAATGACCGTCCGACCAGCCTACTTTGAATAATACCAATTTTCCTAATTTGCAAAGTTAACAGATCTTATTTAGTTCATATTTTATTTTGTAATTGTACTTCAATCAGGCTTTTCAGCTGAAAATACATGAAATGCATGCATAAAACACTTAAGCCGCTCACGCCAACCTAGACCCCACCTAATGGAGTCAGCGGCACCAACATTTAAATCACCATCACAGATTGGTTTAATTTGAGTATGTTTTTTAAATGCAGTGTTGAGAAGAACAAGGACCTCAGCCAGAACCGTCAACTCATTGGTATACAAGTCTGGGTGAAGTGACGAGTCACCTAAACTACTGTACTTGTCAACTGCATTGGAGCATTGGGGCGGGGCCATAAAGCTGACATGTGTCCGTACCATCGGTATCTTTGAAGGTTAGTACATAATTATTGTCAAGTATTCTACTATCTAATGACTTCTTTTCCAACATGGCATACTTCTTTTCAACACCAGTAGGAAAAGCAAGAGTTTAACCCTTGTTGGGACTCTCAAACTCGTTTTTGAACTGGACTGTTCGCAAGTGAGCTCGACAATCTGGAGCCAGCATAGCGACTAGCCGTATCGCAATACAAAAAACTGTAAACTATTGTATATGTACACTTATTGTATCTAAATTACACTAGTCATCACAATATTGAGTAAACATGCACAGAAAACCTTTTTATTTTCACAGATTACACAGCAGAGAGTACCTGAAACAGATTGAAGATTGCAGGCGGCTGACCTCACCCACAGGTTCAGGTGTGACAGAAGACTGTTCATTAATATCTGGCACTGACATTTTTGGGTCTAATTTTTGTTTCTTGTGTGACAGGTCAAATATGTTGATTGTTATGTAAACAAACCCTTTTCTGGGGTCAAATGGCATCTGAAATGCTACATTTATATGGATTTTACCCCCAAAAATGCAAAAACTTATAAAAAAACAAGAGCTGTCAGAGGACAGCCTGCTCGACTATTCGAAGTATTTCAGTTGGTACATATTTTGGATAGTGAAAGGGGCATAAATTTGTTAAAATACATTATTTTTAAGTGAAGCCTTGTATAGTTTATAAATTTTTGGAAGAAAAACTTTAACCACAAAGTCTGTGTAAAGAGTGGGCTGTCAAAATACAAAACAGAGTTATGAGTAATGTTGCCCCTGATACTAGAGTTGATGACAACGGTTAGTTCCAAGGTTTAAGTGAATAGCTTATGTAGTTTTAAAGTAACAAAACTAAGAATATAAACTTTAACCAGAAAATCTAAGTGAAAAAGGGGCATAACTCTGTCAAAATACAAAACATAGTTATGGGTAATATTGCCCCTGATACAAGAGTTGATGACAAAGGTTAGGTCCAAGTTTCAAGGGAATAACTTATGCAGTTTTGAAGTTGCCAAACTTTTGAATATAAACTTTAAACAGAAAATCTAAGTGAAAAGGGGGCATAACTCTGTCGAAATACCAAACATAGCTATGGGTAATGTTGCCCCTGATACTAGAGTTGATGACAAAGGTTAGTTCCAAGTTTCAAGTGAATGAATAACTTATCTAGTTGTGAAGTTACACAACTTTTGAATATAAACTTTAAACAGAAAATCTATGTGAAAAAGGGACATAACTCTATCAAAATACAAAATAGAGTTATGGGGAATGTTCACCCTGATACTGGAGTTGGTGACAAAGGTATATTCCAAGTTTCAAGTGAATAGCTTTTGTAGTATTTAAGTTACAAAACTTTTGAATATTAACTTTAACCATAAATTCTAAGTGAAAAAGGGGCATAAATCTGTCAAAATACAAAACAGAGTTATGGGTAATGTTGCCCATGACACTGGAGTTGATGACAAAGGTTAGTTCCAAGTTTCAAATGAATAACTGATGTAGTTTTGAAGTTACAAAACTTTTGAATTTAAACTTTAACCAGAAAATCGATGTGAAAAAGGGATATAACTCTGTCAAAATACAAAACAGAGTTATACGGAATGTTGCCCTTGATACTGGAGTTGATGACAAAGGTTAGTTACAAGTTTCAAGTGAATAACTTATGTAGTTTTGAAGTGACAAAACTTTTGAATATAAACTATAACCGGAAAATCTAAGTGAAAAGGGGGCATAAATCTGTCAAAATACAAAACAGAGTTATGGGGAATGTTTCCCCTGACACTGAAGTGGATGAGAAAGGTATTTTCCAAGTTTCAAGAGAATAACTTATGTAGTTTTGAAGTTAAAAGACTTTTCAATTAAAACTTTAACCAAATTCAGACGTGGATGCGTACGCCGACGCCGGGGGTAGTAGGAAAGCTCATCTATTCTTCGAATAGTCAAGCTAAAATTGTTCGAAACGGATTAAAAACCTATTCTATAACATTTAGAATGCCAATGAAGATTGTTTTCACTTCTGATTTCATATATCGTATCTGCTATGCCTATTAGAACTCAAACTTATGCTCAATTCTGAGTTAAAATCATGTTTTCCAGATGTACCAAGTACTTTTTTTTTTCCGTTCAAATTGTTGCCTCAAAACACCATTATCTGCGACATTTTCAATTATTTTTTTTTCCAATAAATCTTTAAACCAGTGTAATAGGACTTCATGTTCTTTCTCGAAATAGATCAGATTGATGAAAATTGTGGTTTTATTCAAATTTAAACGGGTTGGGTTCTCTTGAAGGTCTAATTACCCCAAAATGGAAGTCACATCCTCAGGGTTACATGCTGTCAGTTAGATAATAAGCACATTAAGTGGAGTGCAGGCTGCATACAATTTTTAAAATACAGTTTAAATGATATGTTTTGGTATCATTTTAAAGGTATATATGTAAGCAATAAGGAAAAAAGCATGTCTTTGTGCAGTCTAGTGGTTCCCAGCTTCATAACTTTTGGCCCATGTATTAATGCGGAAAATGGCAGCCTCCATGCCCGTCTAAACCGGTCTTTTTTCTAAAGTAAATATTTTGCGTCAAAACGCATAGAATTTTTTGACATGCACTTTTTTCAAAAGTTTATGGCCTTTTCTTTCCAACAATGTATGGTGATATATTGGAAAGTAGCTTGGTCATGGTGAATGTTGAGATCAAACTTTGAATATTTTATATGTAACAAAGAAGGAATTTATTTCCGCATGCGTAACCTACACCACAAACCAAAACCGGTCAGGGTTACCATATACCATGAAACGAAACCAGTCAGGGTTACAGTTAACCATGAAACAAAACCAGTCAGGGTTACAGTTCACCATAAAACAAAACCATTAAGGGTTACAGTGCACCAAGAAACAAAACTAGTCAGGGTTACAGTACACCATGGAAGAATATAAAGAGAATTCTGGGAAATGGCTGTTGCCTTTTCACTCCATTAGTTCATTTAATATTAACTGAAATCCTTGTGAAGAGGATTCCAGTAGAAACAAGTCCCATTTTATGCAACTTAACAAATGTGTTACTTATTGTAAATGTTCTAACCATAACGCCAATACAATACATTTGTTAACGTTTTTTTAAACCTGACTCAGAATTTTAGTACATTTTGGACCATTAACACAGCTGTTTTTCTTTGAAAAAAAAAAAAAAAAAAAAAAAAAATTTAAGCAAGTGAAAGCATTGTTTTGATTTCGATCCCAATTAAACACCTAGTTTATGATCAAATACAACAGTTTAACAAAATGATGTTGTAAATCAAATGGCTCATAAGGATTGGAGGTAAAAGGTCTTTAAACATCGTACTTCCAGAAAAAAGGACAATTTTAATATCAGCCCAGGTAAAAACATGCCTTTACAGTGTTTCATTCCCAAACTGCAAACTCCCAGTATTTGCTAAATCGTTCATGCAATTGTAAGGCCAACTACTACCACGTACCAATTAAATGGATTAAAAACAAAAACAATGAAACAAAGGGCCATGATGGCCCTAGGTCGCTCACCTGAGTGTAAAGCATAATAATGGCTTTTAAGAAGAAGATTGTTTGGGATTTCAATAAAGCCATATAAGGATAACTGTCCCGCCCCCTGGCAGCCATGTTTTTTTTAACAAATTGCATAAATAGGCTAGTGTGTATGTACATGAATGGTCTGGAAATGTATATTGCGATCTGGCTATATCGCGATCCATGGACCCAGCGAATTGCAATATAACGATTTGCAGTGTACCAAAGAAAATACTGTCACGGTATCGATAAACTTGTGAAACACCTGCACTGACTAAAATGAATGTAAACACATAATACAGTTATAGCGCCTAATTTGTGCTAATACAGGTGACGAGTATTAGGTTAATGTTTGCGAGCTATACTAGTTTTTGTGCCCAATGGTATGCAAGTCTATCTTCTAAAACAAGTCAACAAGCCTATGCATATCTATTTTTACGATGAAATGGGCTAGCTGGACCTGGATTGAATGGTCACACCCCATACACTGTAACTCAGATTGTACTCAAGTACCCTTGACCACAACCACCCCAGATGCAACTTCAAGCGAGGCTCTATGTATGAAGTTTTATTACAATAGCAATTTTTGTTCTCATGTTATCATTAAGAAACGAAAACTTGGTGCTGCTGTCAAGTCTGTCAGCCAACATGCCCAACGACATACTCCAATCTAATAACCACAAATTTTCATTTGGTTAAAAATCTTAGATACTTGTTATAACTTCATATGTAAAGTAATTAAATGATAATGCAAAATTTGGAAGACTTCATGCCATAACTACTGCAATTTGTCTTTTTTCTATGATTTTTGTTTAATCCACTGAAGTCCAACAAATTAAAGATTTAGCATAATACCTGCTTATGTGCAATTTTCAACACTTTTTCCTGATGCAAAAAACAACAACAATTAATTAAAATGCAATCTCTTACCATTGCCCTCTATAACCACACAAAGTTTCACGAACCTAGCTTTTGTATTTATTGAGTTATTGCAGGACCCAAATTTTATTGTGCAAACAGACATACAGACAAAAACATAGATGGAGGGTGTTCCATCTGATCATGCAACCAGTAGTGGACAAATAACTTTCAAGACAAACTCTTTATTAGTGTCAGTGACATATAAATATTAAATTTCTAGGCACATGACTTACTTGTGAAAAACTAAAAATATTTCTCAGCAACAGAACCTTTCCAACACAGAACCCAGTTTATATTACACCTTGGAAGAATCATGTGCAAATATTCCATTGATATTGATAGTGCAGTTTACTGAATGGTCTAGGAAGCTGCTTAACCACAGGCCACATGCTGATAAATAGGTCAGTTGGAAAAAGTTATACAATACATGTATATAGGATAAGAGGTCAAATAAGATTTTGCATTGGTTTTTGTGTTCCTCCTTGATGTGATTTTCTAGAGATTATCATAATTACCAGAAGTATTGGGAATATTTAATTTGAATATAATTCTAATATTGGGTTGTTGTTTATGTTCATGCCTCATCACCACTCCATCATGATCATCATGATCATCATCACCATCATATTCATCATCATCATCATCAAAAACACCAAAATCACAGTATCATAAGCATCAGCCTTCATCATTTTAATATTTATAATCGTCTTCAAACATAAGCAACATCAACAACAGCGTTAGCAATTTAAACCGAGGTCTTATAGGCTTCATTTATAAACATTTACCTGACCTACCTTAAAAAATGCCCAGACCATAGAACATTTTATTACGTTTGTCAGATATTTTGTTGTTTTATTTTTGTCAATAATTCATTTTTTTGTTGTTAAATAAGTGATTTGTTTTGATAGCATACACTTTACAAGGAATTTGGTAGAGGGTCACCAACAGAACATTTATGTGAAATTAGTTTGAAATCCAGCCAGTGGTTTTAGACTAAAAGATTTTCAAAGTTTTCTATATAGCCGTATAGGGAAAACTGCCCCGCCCCCTGACGACTATGTTTTTTCATGAACCACAATGATTTCAAGGAATTTGGTAGATGGTCACCCAAGGAACATTTCTGTGAAATTATTTTGAAATCCAGTCAGTGGTTCAGATGAGATTTTTAAAATTTTCGGTAAAACCATATAAGGAAAACTGCCCTGCCTCCTAGCGGCCATGTTTTTTAACGAATCAAAATGATTTCAAGGAATTTGGTAGAGGGTCGCCAAGGAACATTTCTCTGAAATTATTTTGAAATCCAGCCAGTGGTTTCAGACCAGAAGATTTTTAAAGTTTACAATAAAACCATATAAGGAAAACTGTCCCGCCCCTTGGCAGCCATGTTTTTTAACAAATCAAAATGATTTGAAGGAATTTGATAGTCACCCAAGGAGCATTTCTGTGAAAACTGTTTTCTAATCCAGCCAGTGGTTTCTGACGAGAATTTTTTTTTAAGTTTTCCAGTTTTTAAGCTTTTGGTTGCCATGGTTGCCAGTTTTCAATATATTTTAATAAACTGAAGGAATTTGGTAAAGGACCATCATAGGAACATTCCTGCCAAGTGAGATTAAAATGCACCCAGTGATTTCAGAGAAAAAGTTGTTTGAAGTACAATGTTTACGACGGACGACTTACGACGGATGCCAGACACAGACTGACCACAATAATATAAACAGCTCACCATTGAGCACGAAACCTTCAGCACGTCGTGCTCAGGTGAGCTAAAGAGAGTCCCCAAACTACAAGCCCTTACTTATATATACCATACAAGCAGCAAGTAGCATGGTGCACTCCTAAATAGTGTAAAAATATTTCTTAATGAAGGAGAAAATGTAAAACAGTGTAGAAGTATTTTTCACTTAAGGAGAAATAATAAATCAGCTTCAAAAATCATGTAAGATAATTACTTGAGTTTCCAAAATCCAAATTCACATGTAAAAGCCAGTCCAAAAGTTACATGATTAAATGATACTGAATAAGTGACTAACTAAACTGTCCAGAAACTACATAAAATAATTAACCCTTTCCGGCACTAGATCACATGAAGACAAAACGGTAAAATCTACTTAACCTTGTCACGGACGGACAGGACGATCACTATATGCCTCCTGCATCAAGATACCGGGGGGGGCATAAAAACAAAATTAGTCAAATGACCTGGATCAGTCCACCACTCCCCCATACATACGCAAACACCAAAAATTATAACAAAAGGGATGCAATACACACGAAACAGAAGCAAAACACCAAGAAGTACAAACAAAATTAAACTCCAAGACAACTAAAATTGAAGAAAACCTAGACTTGTACAAATTGACAGTATATCAAGCAAAACACTTAGAAGTAAACAAGTACAAAGAAACTAAACATTCAAAGATGAGTGATTAAACAAGAAAACACCAATTTTGTGAAATCATTTTTTATAAACATGTCAAGTTTTTGAAAAAATGCCCTTGACAATTTTTGTTTGCAGTCTAAAAAGCCTACATCACAAAGCATTATAAGCTGCATCTACACCTTCTACCTGTGTAAGTTTGTATTGCAATTTATAACAAATAAAAGCTAAAAATGTTCTAAGTTGTTAACCTACAAATTAGCCCTGTGGTGGTCCTGTATCAATCACAAATATACATTTTTTACCGAGGGTACAACTATGAGTGTTACAAAGATTTCTGTAATTCAATTCGCATGGGTATTGTAGACAAGGAAAAATAATACTTGCTGATGAAAATACTGGTACATGGCAGTTGACTGAATTTGGGGAACACTTGATTTTTGCACATTAAAAGTGTTTTTGACCAAATATCTTGCATTTTGATTGCTGCTAGTTGGCTACAAGACTAAATTTGTTCTCCGTCCACTGTATCATGTTAAATTTCAAAGAATCAAAAGGCCAATAACTTGGCAAATCAAGAGCAACACACATGAACAACGCTTGAACAAATTTAGTTATGCAAAAAAAGAATCCTTGCAAAGTATTTTTGAATATATATATTTTTTTTTTATAGATTTTATTATGAGAGGATAATGATTCCCTAGAGACCCAATTATTCTAAATGATAAATTAATTAACAAGGAAGCTACAATAATATTGGCCTGAAGAAGTTCTGGTATGACAAACCACTTACCATCAGTGTTTATGACAAATGCACGATAATGGACAAGGGACATGAAGAAATCGTAATACATATCGGCGATCACTAGCTTTATGCGCTAAGGAAAATTCGATTTTAAAATTCAAATTTCCATCATAAATGATAGCAATCCACTTACAGGATCATCTGAATTAGTCTCAGTTTCTTCTTCCCAGCTAATCAGACTGGGGTATTTTTCATCGGAACAAGTTTTTTCACAACTATGTTCAGAAGACGTTGGAGTCTTATTCTCAGATTTTTTGTAACTTTCTTGTGGTTCATTTTTATAGCCTTCCTCATAATTTTTCTTAGGCTCAATTTCCTCTTTGGGTTCAAAAGCTGGTTCTTTTTCCGGAACTTTTTCCGGACCTTTTGGGGTTGGGTTTTCTGTAGGAGATTTCGGTGGTGACGGTGGCCGTTCATTTGTTTGTGAATTATCTCTTTCCGAGAAATTTTGTCTATTATACTCTGAAATTGGCTGAAATTGAATCACAGAGAAATAACATGGCAGATTCAAGAGATAAAGTAGCAAACAAAAAAATGTTATGTTAAGCATTCTTTATAAGAAGGCAAACTGGTATATAGGCAATGCTGTAAATACTCTTTTATTACAAGGCATCCATAAATGTTATTATATCATTATGCATTCATCTCAAACAGGTTTGCACGTCTTCATATACGCATAAGGAATAAAGCTAAGGTATCAATTTAACTAAAACAATGCATGTGTAATAATATCTTGCCCTACACTCTGCTTTCAGCCATAAAACATAAATATGGGGTACAAAAAAGCTCTCTGTCTATACTAGCTTTCCTTAATTAAACAAAGAAAAAAACAACCACATGAGACAAAATAGAAAGAATATGATAAAATACAAAAGAAAGACACTGCCAATGTTATTCTCAGACTCATTCCAGACCATTTCAGTCGTTGTTTTATTACTTTACAACACCGTTATCCTTTCCTGTAGGTGATTCCACCAAATGACGCCTCTCATGGGACAAAAACCAACAATGCTATAAGAATGCATGCAATTTGTTTTATCTTTTCAAATGCTCTCTGCCAACCAGCAAACACCGCCCCCATATGGGCTGCAATTTTACGATGAGTGTGACTTCCCTTTCTCCAATGTGCCAGCCAATGTTGCCTTTTTTCTTTTCAGATTTTTCTTTTCACTCGAATTTTCAACAAAATCAACCAGAAAGACAACAAAAACTCATAACTGCACAACAAGCCAATTTTCATGTCACAAGAACCTCCAAAACATGAATGTATGTAAAAGTTCTGCAATTATATATTTATTACCAAACAAAACAACAATGCTCTTAATAAATTGAGTATTTTGTATTAATGGATGTATACATTGGTGTATGTCTTTTGATGTAATGAATACATTGGTGTTCGTCTTTTTACGTAATGAATACAGTGGTGTAAGTCTTTTGATGTAATGAATACAGTGGTGTTTGTCTTTTGATGTTATGATTACAGTGGTGTAAGTCTTTTGATGTAATGAATACAGTGGTGTAAGTCTTTGATGTAATGAATACAGTGGTGTAAGACTTTTTACGTAATGAATACATTGGTGTAGGTCTTTTGATGTCATGAAATACAGTGGTGTAAGTCTTTTGATGCAATGAATACATACAGAATATTACGCTAGTCAATTGTTCCAAGAGTATGTATTAGTCAAGTGGCTTGTACGATGTCATATCACATGAGAGGCGGAGCCTCGAGTGTGATGGGAAATAGCGCAAGCCACAAGACTAATACATACTCTTGGAACAATTGACTAGCGTAATATTCCTTTTATTATATACCACAATAAACTTCAAATGTGCATTTACCTTATTTTATTTGTTTAAAAACTACAATTATGACTAATCATTGTAGGTATAGATTATATTGGTTTACATAACTCTATGATGACGTCATTTAAAAAGTAGTCCAGCTAGAATAGTAATACGGGATTGGAAAAATAGCGTGTAGCATAATACGGGATTTTGTTACTGTCAGCATGTATTTCATCCATTGATAAAGCATGTACTTTGTTAAGATTTTAAACAGGTATATAATAAAGTGGTGTACATCTTTTGATGTAATGAATACATTGGTACACGTACGTCCTTGAATGTAATAATTACAGTGGTGCAAGTCTTTAGATTTAATGTATACTAAACAGGTGTCTGAAACATTTGTATTGCTATGGTACATGGTCCTATTACAAAAGTGCACATTTCGATACAATGATTGCACTTTTTTTTTTTAATACATGCATGTTTTACTTATTAAAATGAATTCTTCATGAACATAGAAAAGTGGCCAGTTCACCACACAAACCTATGTGATTTATTTACCATTTGATAGCAAAACTTACACTGAAATAGAAATGATCTACCTATTAAACAATAAATATTACAAAAATGTTAAATTCATGAATTTCATGGCTTATATTGGATTGCATTTTTTGCATAGCGCCAATACTTGCTGTCTTTGCTACTGTTTAGTCATATCTAATGCTTAATTATGTACCCAATCCTTAAAAGTCAATTATTCATATAAATAATTTAGAACCAGTGATACATAATTGACTTTGATCGCTCACCTGGACATTTAGAACCAGTGATACGTAATTGACTTTGATCGCACACCTGGACATTTAGAACCAGTGATACATAACTGACTTTGATCGCTCACCTGAACATTACCCTCTATAATGTTCTAAAGAAAGCAAGCAATTTCAAAATAGTTTTTAAATTTGTATCCTCACATAAGTTTTTTTTAACAAACCAAGAAGTCTTAATTTAACATGATTTGACAAAGAAAACATTTCTTACATACAATGGCTACTAACAGTTTGCAATAAATTATGTGTTCACTGAAAACAAATCTTGCTTATTTTTTTATATTCAAACAATTTTTTGGGGTTATTTCTTGAGAGTTTTACATCAAATATGGGTTTGTTGTAGTGACAATCTACAAATAAATGGACACAGACTTAATCTGAAAGTATAACCTGTGCAGCTTTGTGCAGATATTACTATTTGGAAGTTGTAATAACACAGCTTTTACCTAAACTGTATAAGCTTAATGTACAAACCTGAACATTTTTAATGAGCAGCAATGAAAGTATCAAGGCTAAATTCTACTCAATCTCATTAAAATAACCTCCAGTCGGACACTACTGTGCTATTCCTTGCAATGGATCTGATGACGTCGCATCAGGGGTCACGTTCAGATGACCTCATCTGTAGCCAATCAAATCGCTGCCTTTAAAATGCTGTGGTGTAACGGTTTTTTTTATGATGCAATCTTACATCTCAGTTTAATGAGTAATTGGCACATTTAACACTTCATCTATTGTTAAGTTGCATGAAAATTAACTGTAACTGATATTTGCTGATGATCAGCACCATTTTCCAAAACACACTTCGCTCTGGAATCAGACATTTAAAGCCGCAGTCCACAGATTACAATTCAATGCATCTTTAATTGGCATTAGTTCTAATGAACGTTAATGCCATTTATTCGGCTGAAAACTGTTTTTTTATGAAATGCATTTAATAATGTCAATGTTCAAAAAAGGTTGGTACAAACAGAATATAAACTAATGTACATGCTGATTATACTCCAGAGGCATCACCAGATATAGCATACAGAAACTATTCGATAAAAAGTTACCAAAACGTTATTATTTCAATGCGTTTTTTCGTATTTTGATCGGTATGATCTCCATTAGAAACGATTTCTGCAAAGTTTTATTAACATATTTATGGACTGCTGCTTTAACTGGGTGCAGAACAACGATGTGTTAACAGTTGAAAAGGTCATGTGAAAGTGACCTGTATGCGATGTCTTCAGAACTTAACAGTAAAAAGTTTTAAAGTGCGTATGTACGATCTTTCAAATCAATTATTTTCAAAACAAGCAGATAAAAGGGACAAAATAGCTTAAAAGCAGACAGATACACATAAACCTGTTGATTGAACCATAAAATATCAACAAATACCCGTGTCGCCTTTTGCATCGTTGATTAGTGTTGTGTAACCCAAAAAACAACTGTCAAATCAATGTATATACATGTATTGGAGTTTCTGTTTGTACAGTCGAAAACTAGTTTTTGATATTTTTAAGTAGAAAATTATGCACTTTAGAGCAATGATTCTTATTCACTTTTCTTCCAATTTTAATCAAAGTATATGGTAATTAAATGTATCATGTTGTTTAAATTTATGTCACTATTTTGTTGTAAGATCGTACGTACCCTCTTTAAAGCAAGCATTTGGAATTGATTTTAATGAGATTGCAATCTACTTTATCTACTATGAAACTATTTTAAAATACTTTATATCTTCTTTACACACAACAGACATTTTAGAAAATGTTACCAACTACAACAATATATCAATATTACATAAAATGTCGAGGCTACATTCAACTAATAGTGCAGCAGTTACATATTTTATGAGCAGAGTGATGCATGTTTTGAGGAAGGAAAATGATGTATTTATGGTATACATGTGACGAGACTTTGGCAGATATCGAGGAACAGGTACACATGGAAAATGAATATAATGCGGGCTAACATTGTTCATAATGGCAGAAGGAAAATTTGAAATTGTGAAAATTTCTTTCGAAGTAATGCTGCATGCAGTCATAGAAATTAATAAAAGACGAGAGAAACAAATAGTTTGTTTTCTTTTGCTCACTTTTATGCATCTAGTAACTAAATTTCATAACAAATCAAACATAACGATCTTTGTGCTGTATGCGTATTAAATTGCTTCGATGCAACAGAACACTAAATCGTACTGTTATTTCATCCAAGTGACTGTTGACATGTGAATAAGCTACCCTTTCAAAATTTCTTTGGAGCGCTGGTCTTCTCATAAATAATGCTCAGGTACAATGAGATGATAACTCATAAAAAATTTAAATGTGGCGCGTCATGGAAAACCGGACTTAATGCAGGTGTGTAAAGTGTAGTCCCGGATTAGTCTGTGCAGTCCGCACAGGCTAATCCAGGACGGCACTTTCCGCCTACAGTGGATTTATGCTTAGAAGAGACTTTTTTGAAACAGAAAATACAATTAAAGCTGAAAGTGCCGTCCTGAATTAGCCTGTGCGGACTGCACAGGCTAATCCGGGACGACACTTTACGCACATGCATTAAGACCGGTTTTCCCATGACGCGCCTTAATTTAGCTTTTCTAATGCAATTTCTTAGTCAAATATACCCGTAAATAAGGTGAATTATGGGCAATTTGCAATTCAAACGAGGCACTGGGTTGCCTCGCACTGAACATGTTTACCACAACGAAAACTGTAACGAACACAGATAAAAGCGTAATGAAAACTGATAAAAAGTTGAACCATAGTAACATAAGTAGTCTGAGAAATAGATTAGTAACAACTAGAATTTAGTTGAACATCTATCAAAAACAGCAAACTAGAAGGAAACTCAACAAAGAACCCAATGGCAGTGAAATTAACACTAGGTTCATTGGAATGAGAATAACATTGACAACATATACCATTCTCGAAAAAGTGTATTTAATACGCATTTAATGCGTATTAAACGCTGCGGTATTGGCACTGTATTTTTTCTGCATTAAATGGCAATTAAATACACGTTTAGTACACAAAGTGTATTTTTTCTGTACTTTATCTGCATTTTATACAAAAAAAGTGTATTAATGCACTAGAAAATACACTTAAAATACACTTTAAATACACTTAAGTGCATTTTTTTGAAGAAAAAGCGCAGTTTTCAAGGAGAAAAATACACTTTAAATGCACTTAAGTGTGTTAATGCAGGAAAAATGCAGAAAAAATGCACTTTTTTCTGTATTTGGTGTATTTTTCCTGCATTTTCAAGCGTATTAAACACGTATTAAACGCAGAAAAAATACGGTGCCGATACCGCAGCGTTTAATACGCATTAAATGCGTATTAAATACGCTTATTCGAGAAGGGAACCAGAAAACAGGAAAATTGCTTTTTCTGAAAATTGAACTGAAAGCAAAGAGCATGCTTGCCGCTAGAATGTGCAACTAGGGTGATTTAATTGGTAAGGCTTAAAAAAATTAATATTGTTTCAGGTTACATGCCCCCAAAAATTAAAGTAGGTAGGTAGGGATTTATTGGATGCTATCAAAACAAACACTTATTTATCAAAAAAACATTTAAGAATCGGAAAAAAAGTAAATAAAACAAAAAATATCTAACAAACTCAATAAAATGTTCTAGGGTTGGGGCTTTTTTTAGGGTAGGTCGGGTAACTTGAAACAAACATATTTTTGTATGCCTAAGTAACAAAACATGCATTATGTTCTCCTACTGGTAATATTTCTTCTACAAGTATATTGATAGTAAAATGGTTCTACAAATTCGACCGTTTTTCTTATAAAACCATATTTAATTAATATAATATCATTTAAATAGATAATTGTATTGCCATTCACAGGCAAACTACCAGTATTAACTTAAATTGGGAGGACTTTTTGAATGCAGTAAAAACACCAGGAATCCAGGGGCAATATAACAGAAACATCGCAAGTTTTGAATCAAGAAATACTTCACAACAGAGACATAAGCATGTTTAAAATGTGCTAAACATTGTGTCTGTAATTAACCCAAACCCGTCTGTAATTAACCCAAACCCGTCTGTAATTAAGACAGGATTAATTTATATACAGTCTTTCAAGGAAATATTTTTAATATATAAAGAAGACATTTCCAAACCATTTTTTGCAGATTGTAAATAGTGAAGATTTTAAATTCCAAATTATTTTTTTTATTAAAATGTACTATTTTTTTAATGTAACTGCTTAAATATTGTTAAATACTTCTGGAAAAAGATCACAATTTTGCTTATAAATGCTTACAGAAAATAGATTATTTTATTGTTAAAACTCAATTTATCATTATTTAAAATTAACTGACAATGAAGTGACATTTTTGCAATTAAAATATTAACAAGAGGGCCATGATTGCCCAAAGGGCTCACCTGAGTACTGGCAAAGATGAAAGCCTTACTGCTGTGAAAGGCTTGTGGGAATGTACGCCATAAATGTCCTTAAATTATTTGTCTAGCTGATTGACTCTTATACATAGAACAATTAAGGACCTGGATATATTTTCTCTACCCTGGTATCCAACTTTTCGCTGGCAATTTCATAGGAATAGTCTTAATGCAAAAGTTCTGAAAGATAATGGCGACTGCTGCGCAAAGGTCATGTCATGCTTGCCGGCTTGTTTCAAGAGTACCCGTCCTATATTCAATTTCGCTTTAGATTTTATGGCCATAGACAAATTGTGCAAACTTTGGTCCAGACTGGCTGAAAATGAAGTCTGCATCTTTATTTTTGCATTAATTTTCACAATTAAGAGGACATAACTGCTGTGTTCGCGGCCTATCTCATTTGCTGCTTGTGTTGAGATGTTATGGCCATACAAAACATGTAGAAGTTTTATCAAGATTTAATGAAAAATGAAATCTCAATGCACGAAAAAGGCAATTTTGCTTTTTTTTCACTAAAAAGGGGGCAACACTCTGATGATTGTTGCCCAATCTGACCCATTGTTGGATTCTGCTGCTGACATATGATCACATACAAACTGTGGAAGTTTGGTCAAGATTGGAAGAAAAATAAAGTCTCTATGAACAAAAAAGGCAGTTTTTGCATTTTTTCCCGCATACAAGGGGACATAACTCCAGTGTCTGTGACCTAAATTGCTGACGTCTTTTGGTCACACGCGAAAAAGTTTTGTCAAGATTGGAAGAAAATTTAAGTCAAAATCAAGGTAAAATGAAAATGTTTGCCTATATTTCAACAAAAAAGGGGGAATAACTCTGGTGTTTGTGGCCAAATCCCTCCCAATGTTGACTTCTACTGTGATCCTTTGATAATACAAACACCTTGCAAGTTTGGTCAAGATTGGTAGAAAAATGAAGTCTCTATAAACGAAAAAGGCAATTTTTGCATTTTTTCCCACAAACAAGGGGCCATAACCCAAAGGTTTCTGGTCCAATTTGGCCCATTATCAATACCAAAAGATCTTTTTGGTCATACACAAACTGTGCAAGTTAGGGCAAGATTAAATAAAAATATGTTAACGGCATACGGATGACGTCGGAGAGGTCCCCTATACAGATAGCTCACAGAGCACTTCGTGCTCAGGTGAGCTAAAAAGAAACGCAAAAGACCAATTTCTAGATACGTCTACATGTACGACATTCAGAAATTTAAAAAGAATCACAGAACAAGAGACATTTTCTAATATTCAGGAAAACAACAGAATACTTGTAGCATTTTTAAATTGAGTTTAAAATGTAATGTTCTTTTTTTAACGGTGATATATGCTTCAAGTGTAACCACTTCTTATTACATTATGCACCTATCAATGTTTTCCCCCTGGGGGGAGCGGCTTGCATATTCAGGTCTTTAGACTGAAAGCGGTTCCCGACAGGCGGGAGTTTGACATTTTAAGTAATTCCGAGTCCCAGGGTAATAGACTTTGGTCGGATTTTAGATCCCGGTAATATAGCCCCCCGGGCCATTTGAAGGCATTATAGCATCTTTCGCTCAGGGGGTTTAGTCAAATATGCTTGGCTCTAGGGTGGGGAATTAGACCAAAAAAATTAAATTTGTCAAATTCCCCTGGGCCCGCCGCTCCCCCTCCCCCCCCTCCCCCCCGGGGGGGAAAATATTGATAGGTGCATTATACTGTCTATGAAATCAGAACAAACACACTGAAGGGAAGTTTTGGAATACATTTCGTACATAAATACCAAGAACCTGGCAAAATGTTGAAGTGTGTATGTACGATCGTACAACAGATATAGTGACATACATACGATTAACCAAATAAAGTTAATTAACATATAATTCTATTTAAAATGGAATAAAACTGAAGAACAAACATTGCTTTTGAACGCACAATAAGCTAGTTTTTAATCACCAAATAGTTTTTTGTCTGTACACGTGGAAAATCAAATACATGTATATACGTTGACTTGATAGTTGGTTTAGGTTACACAACACTAATAACGATGCAAAAACTCGACACTAGTACTTGTTGATTTAGTCCACATTGAAGCGTTTACTTCGTCATTTTTATGTTTTTCTGTTTGCTTTCAAGTTTTATTGTCACTTTTATCTGCTTGTTTTGGAAAATAATTGATATGAAAGATTGCACATACACCCTTTAATGAAATACACTTAGTCTTGTCTTCAACCACATTAATTAATTGTAGACGTCGTGAGAAAACCGGTCTTAATGCATGTGCGTAAAGTGGCATCCCGGATTAGCCTGTGCAATCCGCACAGGCTAATCCAGGATGACACTTTCCGCCTACAGTGAATTTATGTTTAGAAGAGACTTCCTTGAAACAGAAAATACCACAAAAGCAGAAAGTGCCATCCCGGTTTAGCCTGTGCGGACTGCACAGGCTACTCCGGGACGACACTTTACGCACATGCATTATGTCCGGTTTTTCCACGACGCCCCTCAATTAATGTCTCTTATGTTCTTCTTTCAAAATTACTAAACACTAATACTGCACATATAGGTTGAAAATGTGAAACTCTTACCCTAGATAATTCTTCACACTATTTCATGCAATGAAAGTAAATAAAAACATTCCGGATTAGTGGTCATACATCAAAGAATGGGCAACAATGATCAATCTTGTAAAATGGCACAATCCCAACATGGGAAAAGATCCAGAGCAAAAAAGCAGGGTGCTGCAAACTGCTCCTTTTTTGCCCGCCCCCCCCCCCCACCTAGTGCCTTCTGGGCTATTCTATTGAGACTTGTTGAAGATCTTCTGAAATTCAATATATGTTGCTACTATTCAATGTCAAAAAATTAAACCATGTTTTAAAACCTTAATTAAAAGGATTAAAATGATAAAACCCCTAAAATTACTAATTGAGTGAAAATGTCGAAGAATAGGGTCCCACTTTACCCCTACCCCTTATGAGCAGCACCCTGTACCTTTTCTGATCCTTAACACACTATTATGTGAAGTTAGAATAAGACATCATCAAACATAGAATAAGTAACAGTTGTAGCATACTTTTACCGCGATATGTTAGTTATTTAACGAGCCCCAAGGGTGAGGTTAAAGTATGCTACAAGTGTTTTATGCCATATTGAGCATGCAGTATATTGAAATTTAGTTGTAATTTATATGCACGCTACTTATTGAACTGTTAGGCTCCGCCCACAAGTGATAATCACAGTTACACAATACCGCAAAACAAAGAAAACTCTTAAATATGGCAAAAACTGTTTTATTTCACCAATGTTTTATTTCCATTGTACATTTGTTAGTTTTACAATTTTGCAGAGTAGTTAGTGCAATAGACATCTGCATATATAATGGCATCAGTGAAATTGATTTTACCACAAAACTTGTACACTTGTATGCGTTTATGAAAAAACTCTCAAAGTCAGATTGAACAAAAGAGTTACGCAAAAATGCAAATTATACCATATTGTATTGACAGAATATCAAAACATACTCAAACGCCTTGATGTGCACAGTTTTATGTGAAAAAAATTTTTTATGTCCATTCTATGTTTGATGTTTTATTCTTACTTCAAATAATGGAGTGTTTCCTAAAGGAAAATCTTGTAAAATGACACGTCCTTTACAAATTAACATCAGCTCGGCAATTATGTTACCAAAATAGTCCCAGTCACAACTTATTATTATATTAAACACACTATTATGTTTAGTTTGGAACAAGACGTCAAACATAGAATAAACTGTTTAATTACAGCAATGTTTTATATGCAGTTTACCATTTGTAATTTAAGAATTTTGCAGAGTAATTAGTGCACTAGACACCTTCATATATAACTGCATCAGTAAAATTGATTTTACCACAAAATTGTATACTTGTATGCATTTACAAAATTTTCACCAAAAAACTGAACTATGTCCATGCGTGCATGAACACAGTTGATAAATACAGTAAAAATGATCTAAGACACAATCAGATTTAATGAAAAAGTCATGGGAAAATGCTAAATATACCAATAGTATTGACAGAATTTAAAAAACATACATAAACATGAAATACTCAGTTTTATGTGAAAAAAAGAACAACAATCATGTCCATTCTATGTTTGATGTCTTATTCTAACTTCACATAATACAGTGTTATTATATCTTTTTAAGATATTAATGTGTACCATTATGAATTTATTTTGTTATTTCAGATAACACAAGTCAATTGAATGTTAATAAACACTGACTCGTCCAGAAAAATAAATGTAGTGGATATTTTGGCGCAATGTTATACACACCGCAGAAAAAGCACATGCTTTTAAAAAAGCTTAGCAAAAATATATATCAATTCCAGCTATTAATAATTAATATAACAATAATATGCATACTGAACAGGCATTAGTTATAATTAATATGTAATATCTTAAAATACATATTATATAGAACACAATTGTAATCATGAACAATATTTTTATATAGCAAATGAAAATAAATACAATATCGTCCATCGTAAAAATTATGACTATGATGTTCAAAATAAATGTTAATACTTAACAGTAGTAATGGAAAAAAGAAGAACAATAAAGCATGTACGCTACAATGAGTGTAGCTTATCACACCATCTTAACATTATTCAGCCCTTGACTTTTGCTGGGCGTATTTGACCCGAGCTTGGGGGTTGGGGGGTGGGGGGGTAGGGGGGCGGGGCAAAAACACTTGAGAATATTTGGAAATGATAACCACTTAAAATTTGTAAAAGGGCAATAAAATATTGAGATTCAAAGTTAAATTTGGGGACAAATGCATGACTAACGAATTTTTGCATGGTGAGAGGACCATTTTATAAAGCATCAATCGTTATTCACATAAAAAGACCATGACCTACATTCATGTATGAACCAAGCATTCCATGGTTTGTTGATCTACAAACACTTATTGACAGAGTGAATTGTGAAAATTCATATACTCTCATTTCTTTAAAGTGTGGGGGAAAATTATTATTCCCCAGCTTTATGCACTATTACAAACAATGTACAATGTACTAGCTTTCTTTCCTTCTTGTTTGTTCAATTTAAATCTTATTAAATTCAGTGAAATCACATTAATTTCCGAGGTTCACAGAATGATAAAATGAGAACACTGTATAATGGCAACGTAGTAAATATAGTAAAGCTAGCAGTTCACTATGAAAACCATTCCAAACTATCAAAGAAATGAAATCATACAATCGCATCATTTTCAGCTTAACAAATTTGGTATTTCACAAAAGCCCAGTAAGAATAGGCTGAAAATGTTTTGAAACAAAAAAATACTTTGGCCAAACACCTTTTTTTTTCTGTTTATTTTTGTCGAGCTATGAACCGTCAGCTTCTTAAAGATTTCAATACATATCGTGCAGAAAACACAACATAAATCAGCAAAATATATATATGGGGCGTGTTGTGGCGAAACCGGTCTTAATGCATGTGCGTAAAGTGTCGTCCCTAATAAGCCTGTGCTGTCCGCACAAGCTAATCCGGGACGGCACTTTCCCCCTACAGTGGATTTATGTTTAGAAGAGACTTCCTTTAAACAGAAAGTATCATAAATGCGGGAAGTGCCGTCCTGGATTAGCTGGTGCGGACTGCACAGGCTAATCCGGGACGATACTTTACGCACATGCATTAAGACCGGTTTACTCACGAAGCGCCTCATATATATATTATATAATTTGGAAATGAATGTGTTTTTGTGTCAACAAGTAACAACGTTATTGTATCGCAGGCAACAAAAAATTTCAACACATGACACGCCACTTCACAACAATGCGAGAAACATAGTACAGTAAAATTTCTTTAACTCGAGGTCGCACCAGGATTATGAAATTCACAAGCTAATGAAGTTCACAAGTTATCGAGGTTTTCATACTGAGAACGGAGAAATATTTACTACGATGTCTGATTGTCCAGAGTCAATAATAATACGTCGGAAACATGAATACTTTACAGTTAAATTATTTACTGTTTAACGAATACAAACTACCACCTATATATACAACAAGAGGCACAAGAGTGTCTGTATCGCTCCACTGGTTTATTAAGTAAAGAGTGCCTGTATTGCTCCACTGGTTTATTAATGTAAAGAGTGCCTGGATCGCTCCACTGGTTTATTAATGTAAAGAGTGCCTGGATCGCTCCACTGGTTTATTAAGCAAAGAGTGTCTGTATCGCTCCACTGGTTTATTAAGTACAGAGTGCCTGGATCGCTCCACTGGTTTATTAATGTAAAGAGTGCCTGGATCGCTCCACTGGTTTATTAATGTAAAGAGTGTCTGTATCGCTCCACTGGTTTATTAAGTAAAGAGTGTCTGTATCGCTCCACTGGTTTATTAAGTAAAGAGTGCCTGGATCGCTCCACTGGTTTATTAAGTAAAGAGTGTCAAAAGGGAAAGGAACCTGATGAGTTTGTTTGTTTGTTTGGATTTTTCGCAGTTTTTAACAGTATGTCAGTCATATCACGGTGGTCAGTTAACCTACTCACACTTTTCCTGGGCAACCTTAGCCGATCTAAGCGGGAGTACTTACTGCACATACTTATGCCAGTAACGTATGTCAAGAGTAGAAAGGTTTTAGGGACTGAAACTTGCTTGGCTCGTAAAAAAGTGTTAAAAGTGGTCACTGCTTTTAGAGACATCAACATTTTTGCCGCAATTTTGAGATTGCTTGAGTTATCGTAGGCATTTTAAGTTATCGATGCTTGAGTTAAAGAAGTTTTACTGTAGACCAATGACAAGACTAGACATAGAAATCAGTTAGAATAAAAACTGGTTTTTAAAACTAAACATTATTACAGTTACCGTATATTCCCTAACAAAAATAGGGAATATCTGGTAAGAAATCTTTTAGCATTTTTAATTTATTTATAAATTTGAACAAATTTTGATAATGTTTATATAACAAAAATTGTGGTTTTATAATTCCAGGTGTTTTTGTGATACAATGTACATATTTTATTGACAACACCTTTTCTTGCCTTTTTTTTTAAAACTAACTAAGATTTACGTACGAACTCAATAGTACTTATCAGTATATAAAATTCACATTTTAAACCAGGTTTATTCTTACAACCAAAAAAACAAGAGCTATCTTAGGACATCACGCTCGACTATTCAACCGCTTTGTCAGAGTTATGGCCCTTTATCACTACAAACAAGAAAAATATTGAGCGGAAACCATTATTCTATTTTTAGTAACAGTGACTTTGACCTTGACCCCACCAATCCCATATGCAATCCAAAGCGAGGTCTCGTTATAAGGTATCTATGTATTAAGTTTTATTAAAATCTCTCGATGCATTATAAAGTTATTTAGCGGAAACGTTTTTTCTATTTTTAGTTACAGTGACCTTGATCCCACCCACCCCATATGCAATCTAAAGTGAGGTCTCGATACAAGGCATCTATGTATTAAGTTTAATAAAAATATCTCAATGCGTTCTCAAGTTATTAAGCGGGAACCATTTTTCGATTTTTAGTAGCAGTGACCTTGACCCCACCCACCCCATATGCAATCCAGAGTGAGGCCTTGCTATATGGTATATAATGTATGAAGTTTCATTACGATAGCTCAATCTGTTCTCGAGTTATAGAGATATGGAGTTGTTGCATGCAAACTTTAACCTGAATTTCTAAGTGCAATAAGGGGCATAATTCTGTTAAATTGCAGGTCAGAGTTATGGGAATTGTCAGTGACCTTATATAATGACCCTGAAGACATGTCTGAAGTTGCAATGAAATGTCTGTAGTAGTTATAGAGATATGGAGTTGTTGCATTCAAACTTTAACCTGAATATCTAAGTACAAAAAGGGGCATAATTCTGCTAAAATGCTGGTCACAGTTATGGGTCTTGGCAAGTGACCTTATATAATGACCCTGAAGGCATGTGTGAAGTGTTAATTGAATATCTGTAGTAGATATAAAGATATGGAGTTGTTGCACGCAAACTTTAACTTGATTTTCTAAGTACAAAAAGGGGCATAATTCTGCTAAATTACGGGTGAGAGTTATGGGTCTTGGTCAGTGACCTCATATAATGACCCCGAATATATGTGTGAAGTTTCAATTGAATATCTGTAGTAGTTACAGAGATATGGACTTGTTGCACGCAAACCTTAACCAGAGCATTACGCCAACGCCGATGAGTAGTATAGCTCAAACAATTCGGTGAATAGTCGAGCTAAAAATCACAACACTCACTAAGCTAACGGCAAAAGTACCTTTGAATTTTCAGAATTAGTAATAAGAAAGTTTGATTTCCCTTGCCAACAATTCATGATGGAAGTAAAAGCAACTGTAAAACACTGCATTGGGTTTTGCAACATATTGACGAACGAACACATGCCCATTGGTCGAGACCAACACCACGGAGTTGGCTTTTGGTGCTTTACTAATTGCATCGTTTTCTGACTATAAATACGAGTTTCGATAAAATTTGAATGAGACACAATGACTGTTTGACAAAATTTGTCACGACTCCTCTATTAATGCAGCATTAAAGGAAACAAGAAACATATTAGATTTATTTAGACAAGAGTGCCTTTAATAATTGTTATTCAACATTTCTTGAATTAGTCAAAATGTATTCTACACTTGTTTTCACTCACAAAATGTCTTTATTTTCTCAGGGTTTTACATCAATGTTGAATTTTAGGGGTTCACAGGACTCAGGTGGTTCATATTTAGGAGTCCTCTCAATAAAAGTGCAGGTCCCATTCATTTGTTTTGTCTGCATTTGTATCAACATGTTGAATGTTTTGTATCAGTAAGATAGAATGAAGGCATTATAAAATAATGTTAACAATTGTACAAATTACATCTATGAAATAATTAATTTTAACATAGAATTGTATCAACACATCAGAAAAATCATGCATCCAATGGGATGCGAGTTTAAAAATAGGACGGGTCCTGACTCACAATTTAGGAGTATTTGAAGCAGAAAATAAGAGTCCGGTGAATCCCTGTTTACTGACATTATTTTGAAAGGAACTACAGAAAGAATGCCAGAAAAAACATTACCATTACGCATTTTCATATCTGCCAACTATTTCTAACACAATTTGTTTCCTTTTTTTTATTTTAATGATAGACATCAATATTAAATATTAAGTATCAATGTTCATGCATACCTATACATAATTATTGATCATACAAGAAAAATATTACTACCTATTGACACAAAAACACATCAAAGAACGTATGAGGTATGTCGTGGGAAAGCCGGGCTTAATGCGTGTGCATAAAGTGTTGTCCCGGATTAGCCTGTGCAGTCCGCACAGACTAATCCGGGAGGGCACTTTCCGCTTTTATGGTATTTTCTGTTTCAAGGAATTCTCTTCTAAACATAAATCCACTGGAGGCGGAAAGTGCTGTCCTGGATTACCTTGTGCGCACTGCACGGCTGATCCGGGACGACACTTTACGGACATGCATTAAGCACGGTTTTCTCACGAAACCCCTCATTTATAAAACAGTAATTCGGTGAACCAGGGCAGAAATTAAAACTGTGATTTTTTTCACGCTATCCTTTCAAAGTCAATTAAACCCTTTCAACAGTATCATAATTCCCAGTTATCATAAATTCCGATGCAAAAGCAAGAATGGCAAAATAAAATGTCCGTACTATCCAGCTTGTTCCAGAGCACATATGGACAAGTGAAAATTTGCCTGAATTGCTATATAATTACTGTACGGAAAGGTGTCAAACAGCATTTGTCAAAAACGGACAAATAAGAGAAATAAGACGATATCAGATTTCCTCACCCCTGAAAAGAATCAATAGCAATGGGTTGATAGAGACTTTTTAGGGGGGGGCGTTTTTCCCAATATTTGGGGGGCATTTTTCCCAATATTTGGGGGGCATTTTTCCCAATATTTGGGGGGCATTTTTCCTGATTTTGGAAGGCATTTCCCCCTGGTATACGTAGTACTCACCAGGGACGGATCCAAATTGGGCTGAATGAACTCCAAAAAGATTGACCACCAGACCTGAAATATAAAACATGCATTCTGGAAATTGGCACATTTTGATTTTTTTTTAAATACATTTTTTATAATCCTGCAGAATTCAAATATTACTTTTTATCTTTCTATTCAACAATCGCATCCTGTATATTGAGTTAAGCTCAACTGACTACTAAACAGATCACTTAGGTGTAATTTGCCCATTTATCGAAGGTCACTTACCATATACTTAAATTGAAAGAAACTGACCACCAATCATTTGTTTGCGTACATAAATAAATTGCAAGGCATTACAGGATTGACATACGCAAAAATTATGCAACACATGAAATACAATGATTTTAAAGTACCTGTAACAAAGAATGTTTAAAGCATATACTGTAAAACCATTATTATTTGTGGGGTATGAATGTTCGTGGATTTCGTGGGTAGACCTAACCACGATTTCAAGTCCCAATGAAATTTCATACATTGATCATCCAAATGTTACCAATATCCGAAATATTTCCAGTTGTACTGGCGCAGTCATATATTTTTGGAGAAATATTTTAGGAACTTACAGTTTGTAGATTTATCATATATGCCAATTAACGTTATTATGAGCAACCTGTTGATCTTGGAACATTAAATATAGGACAGTACATTTTAGCACTCGCATGTTTTTTTCAAATTTTGAAATCCACAATTCACGTACCAACAACAAAATTGTCGTTTTTAAATAAACCACTAAATTTCATACCAACGAATTTCTATATGTTTACAGCAATAATTCTTTCTTAAAGTACTGATTCTACCCAGGAAACTTTTTCAAAGTCAAAAGTTTTGCCGCAATCACCTGCAGAAACTCTTGGCTATGTCCGGTGCCAGGAAGGGGGGTAACTCTGCCGGTCACAGGATCGAACGTGTGATGCCACGGCTTCACTGCACCAATAAAATGAACGATTTTCACCCGATCTTTAAACCTGAAAAATGAACATAAAATGAACGATTTTCACCAGATCTTTGAACCTGAAAAATGAACATACAATGAACGATTTTCACCAGATCTTTGAACCTGAAAAATGCACATACAATGAACGATTTTCACCCGATCTTTGACATAGAACAAAATTACCATTGTTAAGCCACCAATAAACAACACAAAAAAGTAGTTCCGCCACTGATATCAATGACAGTAACATCATAATATATTTGTATCAATCAATGACATCACTGTAACAGCAGTGACGCACGTTCGAGTGTCAGCGTGGATTAATTCCCACACATCAGAACTCCAAATTATTGTCTATTAGCTGATAAACAATGATAATCAGAAAACTATTTCTAAAGTCACACCCACTGAGTAAAGGCTGGAAGATAACTGTAGAAGGCCTGCGACACCACGTTGTAGATGAACGGCAGGTGCTTGGAAATATCCTCTGTTGACCAGCTTTTGAAATACATGTTGAGGAGTCCTTGATCTCCACCTGAAAAACATATCAACCAATCAAATGAATTGTTTAAAAATACCAACCAATCAAACTGAAGTGTTTCAAAATACCAACCAATCCAAATGAAGTGGTTTAAAATACCAACTAATCAAAATGAATTGTTTCAAAATACCAACTAATCAAAATGGCAGAGTTTCAAAATACCAACTAATCAAAATGAATATTTTTTCTATAATTCAAGTCAACCAATCAAAACTCTGAGAACTTTCAAAACACCAACCAAATGACGTATTTGTAAACACACTGGAAATGCTACATACGTTCTTATTTAGGACAATGATACTACAACCATACAAGGAATAAAAAGCAACAACACGAGTCTAATCAGGAATTTTAAATCATTCAACAAATGGAAGAAAAGTTATTAGCCGATACAAAATGCTAACGATACCAAACATTTTACAATTTTTACAGTTTTAACAATTTAAGGGAGGACTTTCTTAATGGCAGCCACCAGAAGTCTGACCCCTTATTGACTGTGGCATATTGTCCGTACAATGTTTAAGGTGACGAACAGGGTCCATTTGCTCAAAACTTTAACAGACAATTAAGCTAACAGCCGTTAACTTTTGGTTGCGGTTTCTGATGTAAATTAAATGTTACAATTTTAAAATTCACATTTATTTTAAATAAATTGATATGCTCAAATAACTGTCAAATGCTTCATAAGCCAGATGCTTGTAATATTAGTTTTATTTACATCTCAAATTAACAGGCCGTTAGCTTAACTGGCCGTTAAAGTTTTGAGCAACTGGGCCCAGGTCTAGATTTAATCAATGGGCTTCTGAACCTTCTATATGTCACAAGGGCCAAATGAAGGGCCTAGCAAAATTCCTTTAAATCATGCACTTTTTCCTGCAAGTTGATTTCACACCTGGATTTTGTGTTCCCCTTTCTCAATTTTTTGGCGCTAATTTCCCCCAAACCAAGGGCCTGAAGTCATATTCCAGAAACATCTTAAGTTGATCTTATAATATTTTCACTTAAGTTCCTATTTTTGTAAGGTCATATTTTTAGAACTACACACAAATTAATCAATCCAATTACAGTTAAGTAAATATTAGTTCACAAAAAGTTGATAATTAATGAACATTAAGCAGAATTTCATGTATATATGGAATACAATGTTTAAGAACAATGACGATTTAAGGCTAAGGATAAGATTTCACTTAAGATGTTTCTCCTCAGGGCCCCTATTCACAAAGCTTATTTGTGAAAAGTAAATTTCTTTTAATCATAAAATTAATTAATTCTGTTGCTGGTTCATTTATGTTTTCTTTTGTCTTTAATGGTTTTAATTTGGTAAAGAATGAGCAGATGCTTCTTACTGTACAAAATTTCAAATATAAAATATTGCTTTTCACAATGAAATTTTGTTTTGAAATTTTTACTTAAATTAAACTTAAGTTAAGATTTTCCTTAGGAGCTTTGTGGATAAGGCCCCTGCCTCTGAAAAAAAAAATTTTTCCCACAAGCAAATTTTTGCAAGTGACTTATATTTCAACTGGCAAAAATTAGTTTCTTCTCGCAGTTAGGACGGCCCAATTCTATGATGGCCCGTATCATACAACAAACCAGACAATGACCCAAAATTCAAATTCATAGATTCAAATGAGTTGTTAGTTCAGTTTAAGACTTTTATAATAGTGTTCCATGATATTTTCATGCCAGTGTTGAAATATGTGTTGACGACCAAAAATATGTTATAGTAAACGTTTGTACAATAAACAACTGTTACACTTTGTCCAGTTATTTAACTTAAAATTTAAATTTTAACATAATACAATAATGTTTTACTTTTTGGGGACATTTTAACATCTGACCAGATTGACTTAAGGCTGTTTTTGCCTCTCCATTCATAGTTATCTCTCTTTTTGCAACAGGTGTAATGAGAATGGTGTACAAGTCAGGTTACGATGTATTCTGAAGATTCTTATTGTCATGTTCATATATTTTTTTTGCGAGCAGCAGAAAAAATTACTCAAAAAACTGATTTTTTATGTGCATTTTGCGAGTTTGCGCGTGCTCAATTCTAGCCCTGATATATTTAGCTGGGACTTAACGCACAGCATAAATATCTTGATCTTAATATATAGAATGGATAGCTAAAAAGTTTGCAAACGAAAATTTAATTTCTTTAACAATCATGCACTTTTCGCCAAAAATGGATTTTGGGCGTTTTAATAAATTTGATCAAACTCTTTTGGCTTCAAAAATGGAGTCAAGGGGCCACATTCCAAACACATCTTAAGTTTACATGTATCTTAAAATATTTTCACTTAAGTTTCAATTTGTGTAAGGTTATATTTTTAAAACGACACATAAATTAATGATTTCAATAACAGTTAAGCAAATATCAGTAACTAATTAGTTGATAATTAATTATTTGATAATTAATTAGTTGATAATTTATTAGTTGATAATTTATTAGTTGATAATTAATTAGTTGATAATTTATTAGTTGATAATTAATTAGTTGATAATTAATTAGTTGATAATTAATTAGTTGATAATTAATTAGTTGATAATTAAATAGTTGATAATTAAATAGTTGATAATTAATTAGTTGATAATTAATTAGTTGATAATTAATTAGTTGATAATTAATTAGTTGATAATTAATTAGTTGATAATTTATTAGTTGATAATTAATTAGTTGATAATTTATTAGTTGATTTTTGCAAAAATTTCATGTATACACGGAATAAAAATGACGATTTTAAGGCTAAGGACAAGTTTTCACTTAAGATGTTTCTGGAATACGACCCCTGGGTCTCATCCCCAGCCTCTGAGAGAAAAGAAACTACAGCCATGTGCTATTTTGCTACGACAAAACACTTACATCTCTACCATTAATCAATACAACTCTACCATTAATCAATACAACTCTACCATTAATCAATACAACTCTACCATTAATCAATCAAGACAACCTTTCTCACCATGAGGCCATGCTTATAGAAAATATCTGGCCTGTTGTGGGAAAACTGGGCTTAATGCATGTGCCTAAATTGTCGTCCTAGATCAGTCTGTGCAGTCCGCACAGGCTGATCCGGGAGGGCAATTTCCGCCTACAGTAAATTTATGTTTACAATAGACTTCCTTGAAACAAAAAATACAATAAAAGCGGAAAAGGCTAATCCAGAACAACGCTTTCCGCTTTTATGGTATTTTCTGTTTCAAGGAAGTCTTTTCTAAACGTAAATCCACTGCTGGCGGAAAGTGCCTTCCTGAATCAGCTGACAAGTCTGTGTGGACTGCACAAGCTGATCCAGAACTTCACTTTACGCACACGCATTAAGCCCGATTTTCCCACGACACGCCTCATATGTGTTTGCAGTTCACAATTACAAAGGAGGGCAGGTGGAATAGACGCTTCCACAAATGTCAGTCATATTCAAATTAATCAGCAATACTATCCAATCATAGCACTTGGATATCACGTTTCTAGCGGTTAAACTATTTCATACACAAAAGGGCCATGATGGCCCAAAGCGCTCACCTGAGAACTGGTACAAATGAAGACCATACTGTTGTGACAGGTTTGAAAATTAAGGTATCTGAACAATACACAGCGGGGGATAGAATCAATTTTGATTTAAAACATCGGTTAGTGCAATGGGCTAACTAAAGTACAAGTTGGGTAGTGGATGTGAGGTTTTTTTGCTAATGGTTCTCAAATCACTTTTCTCGATATTCTTACCTGACCCCTTTTCATTCATTCATTGACAATTCTGGAAAATGCAGAAACAGTAAATTTTTATGTCTTTTTTGCAAACAGTTTTGGAGAACAAGTTGCAGTGCAATAATTGCGATGGCTGTGCTTTAAGGTCAAGTTTGCTTTTTCTTTGATAATTTTCTGTCCAATGATGATAAATGATGTTAATGCAGGCTCTGAAGTCATCAATGTTGCATGTACAAATAACTGCATGCACTTCTTGCAACTATTAAAAATCAAATTTTATCAATCAATATTTATGGTCATGCGCAAACTGTGCAAGTTTGGTCAACATTGAATCAAAAATCGTGTGTGCAAGCCAATCATCGATAACTTGTTGATGTTTTTTCCCAAACACAAGAGGCAATAACTATGGTGTTTCTGGCCAGATCATGCTTTTATTTGACTTCACCTGTAGTATTATGTTCATAGACAAACTGTACACGACTGGTGAAGATTGGATGAAAAAGGAAGTCTCTATCCTGAATAATGTCAATTTTTGCATATTTTTTTCACAAACAAAGGGCAATAACTCTGGTGTTTCTGGTCCGATCTTGCTTATATTCGACTTCAACTGTAATCTCATGGTAATAGACATACTGTGCAAGATATGTGAAGATTGGATGAAAAATGAAGTCTCTATCCTGAATAATGTCCATTTTTTGTATATTTTTTTTATAAACTAAGGGCAATAACTTACACAACTTTGAAACACGATCTGGCCCATTTTTGGCGTCTGCTGAGATCTGATGGTCATACACAAACTGTGAAAGTTTGGTTAAGATTGGATGGAAAATAAAGTCTAAACATTGGAAAAGGGCATTTTTGCACTTTTTTCGCATGAAAAAGGGGCAATAACTCTGGTGTTCCTGCTCCAATTGGGCCCATTATCGAACTCGTCCAAGATTATATGGTCATACACAAACTGTGCAATTTTGGTCAAGATTGAATTAAAAAAATGTAGTCTTTATCACGCTAACGGTCAAAATTGTTGACCGCACATTGACGACGGACAACAGGCAGGCTTTGTGCTCAGGTGAGCTAAAACGAGCATGAGTATAATGTTTGTGATATTAGAAGGAGCACATGGTAATATTTGTAATTTTCGATCAATGGAAATTAATCCATTAACAATAGCTGGGGAGGAGTTAAAACTACCCGTGTCAAAACCAGGATCGGTCTATACACTCTTTCAAAGACTGTCTTTTATACCATTATTTAGTTGGACTTTACATTTATTATTTTTTAGAAGCCATACTACAAAATCATATAATAAATTAGACTTTCACTTCATTATTTAAATACCTAAAATACAAATGAGCTGTGTCGTGGGAAAACCCGGCTAAATGCATGTGGGTACAGTGTCGTCCGGATTAGCCTTTGCAATCCGCACAGGCTTATCCAAGACAACACTTTCCGCTTGTATGGTATTTTCTGTTTCAAGGAAGTCTCTTGTAAACGTAAATCCACTGTAGGCGGAAAGTGCCATCCTGGATTAGTCTGTGTGGACTGCACAGGCTGATCCGGGACAACACTTTATGCACACACATTAAGCCCGCTTTTCCCATGACACGCCTCATATGTGTTTGCAGTTCACAATTACAAAGGAGGGCAGGTGGAATAGACGCTTCCACAAATGTCAGTCATATTCAAATTAATCAGCAATACTATCCAATCATAGAACTTGGATATCACGTTTCTAGCAGTTAAACTATTTCATACAAAAGAGCATGTGTATAATGTTTGTGATATTAGAAGGAGCACGTGGTAATGTTTGTAATCCGCACAGGCTTATCCAGGACGACACTCCGCTTTTATGGTATTTTCTGTTTCAAGGAAGTCTCTTTCGACTGCACGGGCTGATCCAGGATGACACTTCACGCACACGCATTAAGCCCAGTTTTCCTACGACACGCCTAAAATATTTTGTCATTTTAATTCATAAAAATATACTTGCACAAGGTCCATAGCATCTAAAAATTCACCCGACAAGTTAAACAAGTATTACCAGTTATTTAAGACCAAGCACATAAAATACATAACTTTGATAGAGCAGTATTACCAAACAAATCAATGTTAAGACTTTTTGAACGATTTATTTGTAGTATCATTTTTCTAAGTATCTTGATGACATTTTGAAAATTAAGAACAGCAAAATCTTTCAGCAAGTAAAAAATAAAGAACCAGCTGACATTGTATTTAGTTGCCTAAATGGACACAAAAATATACTCCAAGTATAAATCTGACATCCTTCAAAATAAGAACCAGCTGACATTGTATTTAGTTGCCTAAATGGACACAAAAATATACTCTAAGTCTTAATCTGACATCCTTCAAAATAAGAACCAGCTGACATTGTATTTAGTTGCCTAAATGGACATAAAAATATACTCCAAGTATTAATCTGACATCCTTCAAAATAAGAACCAGCTGACATTGTATTTAGTTGCCTAAATGGACATAAAAATATACTCCAAGTCTTAATCTGACATCCTTCAAAATATTAGTGCAACGACAGCAAAACGCTTAACAAAACGACACCAGGGACCACAATCAATGATTGTTTTACGACCGCCCTAATGACTGAAGCAGCTGTCACCGTGAGAGGCTATTAAGATTACGAGTCCGCAATGGCTGACTCAAGACAGACGGCTGAAATCTGGTGACAAACTTGGTATTAATAAATCATTTGATGATTAATGTTTGTTACCCACTGGATAAATAGCAGACAGAAAGATTCTCCAACTATCCATAGCTCCTTGACTGTAGATCGAGGGTTGAGCGCGAAACTATTGTATCTGCTTAACATTTCTATATCAGATACAATAGTTTCACGCTCAGCCCTCGAGATGTCAAAGGTCACATTTTCAATGTGAAATTTGATGAGAGAGCAGTTTTCTGTCATGGTTTATATTGTTATGAGAAAGCAGTTTTCTGTCATGGTTTATATTGTTATGAGAAAGCAGTTTTCTGTCATGGTTTATATTGTTATGAGAAAGCAGTTTTCTGTCATGGTTTATATTGTTATGAGAAAGCAGTTTTCTGTCATGGTTGATATTGTTATGAGAAAGCAGTTTTCTGTCATGGTCAATGTTATGAGAAAGCAGTTTTCTATTTATATTTATATTCTATAAAGCAGTTTTCTGTCATGGTTCACCATATATTCTATTTTTCTATCATCCCATTAATGAACAAAATGTACAATTGGGTTAAAAATGCAATTAACTTGGAAAGAAAATTATGTTTGTTTATAGAGTAACAGGGCTTTTTTCTGTATTCATATCAGAGACTGAATATATGCATCAACAAATAGCAAACTTTCTTTAAAATCGTGTAATTTTCCCCAGAAAGTTGACCTATATTTTTGAATTCCCTTTAACATTTCTTTCGCGCTAATTTTCCCCAATCCAGACTCTGAAAAAAATCCTGATCTCCTGATGCCTCAAATTCGCGTCTCTCTCAGTACTTGTTGGCTTGAAGTTTCTTCGCGGGACCGATATTTTATTGCATTTATATTGATATAAATTTCTGTTGATTGGCTCAAATTTGCATGGGTCGTATTTTCGGATGGCTCTAAGTGTTTGTCAGGGTCCCAGTTACAGTTTTCACGCATTTAATTGTTTGTCTGGCTCAAACACGCTTCGGTTGCATCGAGTCGTTAATATATTAGATGCGATTGATTAGTGTCAAGTGTTGAAGGAACACAAGTTAATAAAATATACAAAATAAATGTTTGATGTCCACGAATTCCCATTATATCTATTTGTACGTTCTTCAATTGAGGGATTCAGTGGGTTTTGTTCACCTTTGAGGAAAGGTGGCGGGGCCCTTCAGAGGGGGAATTGTTTTTAGAAAAGCATTATTAGTAAATTTACATGTTTATATTCTACTTTGTTATAAAACATTAATTAATCGATTGTTTTGCTGTAACCAATAATAACTTAGGTTTTGCTTTAACTTGGTTTGATTAAAAATTGCTAAGACATTTTTCTAAAATTCCTCTATCTTAGTCAATTTTTGTCCGATTTTGATCATTTTTTCTTCAAAATAAAGCTTACATTCTGAGGGGAATTTCAAGGTAAATATAGGGGAAAAATGTATACCTTTCAAGCAGGGGAATGGGGCAGAATTTCGGCCCCAAATTGGTCATAAAAAAAACACTGGGATTTGAATGTAAGGCAGACAAATTTGCGCCAGGACACTTTACGCACATGCATTAAGACCGGTTTTCCCACGACGCGCCTCATTTATTCATGGAAAGTTGTAATAATGCTAAGAACAAATAACCACTTGCATTAAAACTTAAAACTAAAATAATTACCAACAGTATTATATGCTAACTGTATGTGTTCTGTATTGCAGAAGCTTTATATTGCAAATACAGTCGAAATGCGATACTGCGAATCGCCATACTACGAGATGACGGGATACTAAGAATAAGGCTATCGGCCCTGTCTATATTCCTCATAATTATGAGGCTTTCATGGGAAAACCAGACTTAATGCATGTGCGTAAAGTGTCGTTCCGGATTAGCCTGTGCAGTCCGCACAGGCATATCCGGGACGGCACTTTCCGCTTTTATGTTATTTTCTGTTTCAAGGAAGTCTCTTCTAAACATAGATCCACTGTAGGTGGAAAGTGTCGTCCCGGATTAGCCTGTGCGGACTTCAAAGAGTGGTGATATTACGAATTTGCGATACTATGAAAGATGCATTACTACGAACACATTTTTCGGTCCCATCATTATGTTTGAATTGAAATGTGTTTGCATTGAAACGTTAACGGATACTAGGAATCATATTGTCAACGAGACTTCAAACCTTCACAAAAAAGATTTCACACCTCTACCCAGGCAGACACCTAGCTAGTTTGTTTGCATCGTAGATAAAGATAGTTCTTAACGAGTTATAGTAACCACCTTAAGCCATTTCAATGATCGGGTGTGACATTTTTACTAAATGACTTTCGTATTTGCCAATAGTATGTCCTTGCAATCCGAACAAACTGCATGGATTGAATTTATTCTCTTTTTTTATTATTATAAAGCAATACATACACAATTGTAATGTAAAATTCAATTGTCTTAAAAAGACGGCTCATGTTCGTAAACTCTACGACATGACGCAAAGTAACACGTAATGTAAGAATATATATCATTAATTCCATAATTTCCGAAAGATGCGATACTACAAAAAACGCGATACAACGAACAAATCAGTGACTATTCATACTATCGCGTTTCGACAGTAATTTGCAACCTGTTCGTATTTATGGCTGATGGTAATGCAGCCTCATAAAGAATATTTGTAGAAGACGTGTCACAATTGAGACCACTGGGAATACACCACAAAGATACATACATCAGAAACTGTTGCCATGGTAATTTGTTGCTATGGTAATGCTTTAGTATCGTATGTAAATGGCTGACATCAATAATACTTTTTTTTTTCACTTTCCCCAGTGTTTTTTTCATGAAAACTATACTGTTCCCAATGCCGTGAAGTGTAATAGTTTTAATAGATGTGATCATCAGGTGATATCCTGGTAAAATCAAAGAATTATTAAATAACATGATATATATTATTAGTGTCTGGTAAAATGAAGGGATAACTTATTAGGATAATGTAATATGATATACCTTTTTTTGTATATGATTGGCATGGATCTTTTGTGAAAGCAAATAATTGCAAACATATTTTTTTGACAATAGCTTAAAATTCATGAAGAATGCTCACAAAAGTATTTCAGAACAAACATTCTGGACACAAAAGTAAAATTCAATAACTGTCTACCATCGAAGCTGCCTTGAGAAGTATGACTGACATTTTTGAACGAGGGCATTGTACTATTTCAGAAGATAAAAATAATAGACATGAGGGTAAAATTCAATGCAGCGCACACAGTTCACAATAAAGATGGGTGAAACAGAATAGGAGCTTATAGAATGCTACAAATATCTTAATGAGTTATTCTACCACGAGACAAAGGCAATTCCACCCCAATAAAATATTTCAGAACAAAAATTTTGGACAAGAGGGTAATTTTCAACAACAGTTTACCATCGAAGCTGCCTTGCGAGGTTGCGAAACTGAGTAGAGAGTCGTAGGTTTCTTGAGACGGTTTCAACACGAACACACCGGAATTGAAGCAGTCGGGCCAACCCGCATCAGGTGCAGCAGACAGCTCCTCTCTATCAAACAGCTCATCTACGTTTTGTAATACCTGCAAAATTGAATTACAGCATTTATACATCATTTACAAACAGCTATTTTCGAAAAAAATGTGCTACCTGGTAGTCATACCCTAGCAATTTTTTACACAAAAAGGCATAATAAATATCAAAATTTTTATGTTTTGCAACTAAAACAGCATAACAGACAAAAAGTTTGGATTGATTCTACACATTTCTATTTTAAAATTCTATTTTTAGAGAAATAGTTTTCATACCCCAAACTGTGAAACTATCCCTTTAACATATTCATTTCAGTATCATTTACTTTTGCACTGCTAGTAGTTAATATTACCAGTGGCTACCAGAATTTCTGAAACAATTTCTATGTTGGATGACTGAAAAATACACACATCACAGTAGCAGTATCTGTAACATAATGTTTGCTGGTTTAATATAGCATAACAACTATTCAAATGTTCATGAAATATCAGAAGTATATAAAATTTTGTTAAATTCCATTGGACATTTTAATTAGAGCACAAAAAAATCTCCATTCTGTAGAAACAAATTCCTTAATTGGGAAGTTTTTGTGCCAGATCTGTTCCAAAAACAAGCGAGTCTTTATAAAATGTCAAACAAATGCACAATTTCTTATATTAATTTTAATTTAACATTTCTCACTAAAGTATCTGCATCTAAAAACACGGCTTTCGTGAACTGGGTGAGTCGCCAGCAGTGAAGTTTTGTGAAGGTCACGTTGAGGTCAGGTCGCCCTAGCAACGACAAGTTCACTGGGTCATGGCTATCTAGGATGTTGACCTCTTGCAAAAGGTCAAACATCTGTGCAAGTTGGGACCTGAAATACACAGAAATAAATTTTAAATAAATATTTTTCCGTAAAGTAGCACCACCTCTCAAACAGGAAAACCAGTCTCCACGAAAGTCGTGAATTGATTACTGGCCACGAGAACCGGTAATGCCCAAAATATTACTGGCCCGGACAAGCTATTACTGGCCACTTATTTTTTTGCAAGAAACACTTAAATACGATAAAAACAATATCTTTGAAGAAAACTAAAACAATATACAGTTGAGAGTGCTTTATTAACTAAAGCAACTACTATCAGCATGTAAATTTTGCAAGATATATATGAATTTAATTGTATTTGTCAAAGTTCCTTCAACGTCTTCAACACAATCAGTGACCCTATGAGATACAGCAATAGCTGTCATAAAATATTTTTAACCGAAATTTTCACCGGACACGAGGACCAGTATCTGGACAGTTTTTCCCAGACCTCACGGATTTTAATCGGCAATGTCCGAGGTCCGAGGGTCTTTCGCGGAGACTGGAAAACCAACCAAACTTGGATCTTTCAGATAAAATTTCAGTCTCTGTAAGACTAGGTGACCTTTGATATTGTTGGTAGAAATACATTTGTTTCAGATTATTGAAAATAAAATTTATTTTCGTGAAAAAAGCACTTACATGTGACAGGACAAAAATATTATATTTATAACAATCCAGATAAAAATGTTGGGTACAAATTGTCATGTATACAAGCATCTTTTAATGACAATGATCAACGGTCTCTTTAAATTGGCGTCCAATACGTTTCTGTCAAATTTTTTTATGAAAAAAAAATTATTTTCTGGAAATGTCAATTAGTTGTGCTGCATAAGGCTACTCTAGAAAGTATCTGCAAAAAATACCAACAACAGTTCTGCAAAACTACATTCTTTCCTGTAATGTCACCATAAAATGCAATGTTCTCTCAGCACTGTATATCATGTCACCATAAAATGCCATGTTCTCTCAGCACTGTATATAATGTCACCATAAAATGCAATGTTCTCAAAGCACTTTATATGTCACCATAAAATGCAATGTTCTCTAAGCACTTTATATGTCACCATAAAATGCAATGTTCTCTCAGCACTGAATATCATGTCAACATAAAATGCAATGTTCTCTCAGCACCGTATATCATGTCACCATAAAATGCAATGTTCTCTAAGCACTTTATATGTCACCATAAAATGCAATGTTCTCTCAGCACTGTATATCATGTCACCATAAAATGCAATGTTCTCTCAGCACTGTATATAATGTGATCATAAATTATGCAATGTTCTCTCAGCACTGTATATAACGTCACCATAAAATGCAATGTTCTCTCAGCACTGTATATAATGTCACCATAAAATGCAATGTTCTCTCAGCAATGTATATAATGTCACCATAAAATGCAATGTTTTCTCAGCACTGTATATAATGTCACCATAAAATGCAATGTTCTCTCAGCACTGTCCCCATAAAATACAATGTTCTCTCAGCACTGTATATAATGTCCCCATAAAATGCAATATTTTCTCAGCACTATATAATGTCACCATAAAATGAAATGTTCTCTAAGCATTGTATATAGTGTGATCATAAAATGAAATGTTCTCTCAGCACTGTATATAATGTGATAATAAAATGCAATGTTTTCTCAGCACTGTATATAATGTGATCATAAAATGCAATGTTCTCTCAGCACTGTATATAATGTGATCATAAAATGCAATGTTCTCGCAGCACTGTATATAATGAGATCATAAAATGCAATGTCCTCTAAGCATTGTATATAATGTGATCATAAAATGCAATGTTCTCTAAGCGTTGTACATAATGTCAACATTAAATGCAATGTTCTCATAGCATTGTATACAATGTGACAATAAAATGAAATGTTCTCTCAGCACTGTATATAACGTGATCATAAAATGTAATGTTCTCTAAGCATTCTATATAATGTGATCATAAAATGCAATGTTCTCTCAGCACTGTATATAATGTGATCATAAAATGCAATGTTCTCTCAGCACTGTATATAATGTGATCATAAAATGCAATGTTCTCTAAGCATTCTATATAATGTGATCATAAAATGCAATGTTCTCTAAGCATTCTATATAATGTGATCATAAAATGCAATGTTCTCTCAGCACTGTATATAATGAGATAATAAAATGCAATGTTTTCTCAGCACAGTATATAATGTGATAATAAAATGCAATGTTCTCTCAGCACTGTGTATAATGTGATCATAAAATGCAATGTTCTCTCAGCACTGTATATAATGAGATCATAAAATGAAATGTTCTCTGAGCATTATATATAATCTGATAATAAAATGCAATGTTCTCTAAGCATTGTATATAATGTGATCATAAAATGCAATGTTCTCTAAGCATTGTACATAATGTCACCATAAAATGCAATGTTCTCATAGCATTGTATATAATGTGACAATAAAATGCAATGTTCTCTCAGCACTGTATATAATGTGATCATAAAATGTAATGTTCTCTAAGCATTCTATATAATGTGATCATAAAATGCAATGTTCTCTAAGCATTCTATATAATGTGATCATAAAATGCAATGTTCTCTAAGCATTCTATATAATGTGATCATAAAATGCAATGTTCTCATAGCATTGTATATAATGTGACAATAAAATGCAATGTTCTCTCAGCACTGTATATAATGTGATCATAAAATGCAATGTTCTCTAAGCATTCTATATAATGTGATCATACAATGCAATGTTCTCTAAGCATTCTATATAATGTGATCATAAAATGCAATGTTCTCTAAGCATTCAAATAATGTGATCATAAAATGCAATGTTCTCTAAGCATTCTATATAATGTGATCATAAAATGCAATGTTCTCTAAGCATTCTATATAATGTGATCATAAAATGCAATGTTCTCCTAGCATTGTATATAATGTGATCATAAAATGCAATGTTCTCCTAGCATTGTATATAATGTGATCATAAAATGCAATGTTCTCTAAGCATTCAAATAATGTGATCATAAAATGCAATGTTCTCTAAGCATTCTATATAATGTGATCATAAAATGCAATGTTCTCTAAGCATTCTATATAATGTGATCATAAAATGCAATGTTCTCCTAGCATTGTATATAATGTGATCATAAAATGCAATGTTCTCCTAGCGTTGTATATAATGTGATCATAAAATGCAATGTTCTCTAAGCTTTGTACATAATGTGATCATAAAATGCAATATTTTCATAGCACTGTGTTCAATGTCAACATAAGATGCAATGTTTTCTCAGCACTGTATATAATGTGATCTTAAAATGCAATGTTCTCTCAGCACTGTATATCATGTCACCATAAAATGCAATGTTCTCTCAGCACTGCATATAATGTCACCATAAAATGCAATGTTCTCTCAGCACTGTATATCATGTCACCATAAAATGCATTGTTCTCTCAGCACTCTATATAATGTGATCATAAAATGCAATGTTCTCACAGCACTGTATATAATGTATATAATGTGATCATAAAATGCAATGTTCTTTCAGCACTGTATATGTCACCATAAAATGCATTAGGCCTTTACTCATACAAAATATAATGTAAAACGAAAGAGCAGCATAAAGCTTACATATAACATAAGCAAATGCAGAGCCATGCAGTGTTTGCTTTTGGTGAACTACTGAACAATATGTTTGGCATTAAAGGGACCTGTTCACAGATTGAGAAATTGACAATTTTTTGTCACTGATTTCCAAAATAAAAGTATAGTGTATATAAAGGAGCAAAATAACACTATGGACATGGAAAATAATATAAATACCGTTTTGTTTATGAGTAACCTTCAGTTGAAATGGAGAAAATTATAAAGCGCTTGTAACTCTTAACGATGGAATAATTTGGAGTGTTTCTTTCGCTTTCGAGAAAATTGTTGAAACCACATGGATCACTTACATAAAGTAAACAATTCCGGAATACCCACAGAAATTGGCGTGGCCAAGTGGTTAAGGTGTTAGCCTTAATCCGGAGGTTCCAGGTTCGAACCCCAGTAAGGCGTTAGCCTTTTAATCCGGAGATTCCAGGTTCGAACCCCAGTGGTAGCAACTTTTCTTTTCTTGTTTTTTTTTTCAATTTTTTTTCATTTTAATTTGTTTGTTTGTTTTGGATTTTTCGCTGTATTCAACAGTATTTCAGTCATATAACCGCGGTCAGTTAACCTACTCACACTTTTACTGGGTATGCTGGTTAAACCAGTACTAAGTGCACATACTTATGCCAGTAACTGACAACTGCCCTACTTGAATCAGAGGTAGGGGAGAATGGCCATAGAAATAATTTCATGACCAATCCCCACACAAGTTATGTGGCCTGGCTGGGAATCGAACCCGCGATCCTCGGATCTGTAGTCCAGCGCTTTACCAACTGAGCTAGCCGGCCCGGCTTTTTTTCATTTTAAAACTTGACCTTCAAAGTTCCAACGTTTAAATTGGTAAAGTTAAGACATTAAATGGCACACTGCAAAAAATACAAAAATCTGTGAACAAGTCTCTTTAAAGATAAGGGTAAGGTATTTGTGCCGCTTTTAATAGTTATAGCAGAATTCACAGCAACAGAGAAGCATTTTGCCAACACTGAGTATTACCCCATCATTTTTTCAAATATTTTTATACCAAGTGGTATAATAATTGTTTTCATTTTTTCCCTGTTTTCCAGTTGGTGGCCACCATGTTTAAGACATTAATTCCAGTGCTTTGATCAATAAGATTAGCACACCCCATTAGACAGCCTGTGTCACTCATCTTTCCTGCAAATTGCTTTCCTAATTACCCACATACTTGATAGAAGCTGAAGATAATGTGATGAAACATGCAATTGTTTCCTGGCGAATCTGTGAGGCTGCATATATAGGACTGTTTTATGTTTCCACAAGACTTTATATATTGTTGCTTTGTTAATGATCCACAGTCAATGTTTCTGAAGTCACTGATTTTTTTCCCTTCTTTGACAGGAACCTATGTAAGGACTCATTCCTAATCCAAAATTCAACTTGTATTTTGTTCTAAATATCGACATATTTTCAGACTTCCTTTTCCTACCTCCTTGATGCGCCCGAAATAGTCTGTCAAGCCTGTTTTTGTTCAGTATTTAAGTTAAATATGGAACGCTTATTGGTTAAAACAGCTTTGTAGGTACAGTGTTTTTCCTCACTACTTTGGGAATGGTACCGGTACCAGTCAAATTGGGAAAATTAGCCACGTTTTCAACCAAATTGGGAATTTTATCAGTTTCTGCTAAAACTGCCAAAAAGAATTAGAAAACACTAAATAAACTCTAAAACTGCTTTTTCAGCGATTTTTTCACTTGTACTTGTGTTTCCTGGAGTTAAAATGAAAGTTAAAATACATATTGTGAATCTGTTAAAGATCGGTTTCCCAGATTTTTGGGATTTTTTTAATCTTCAAATTGGGAAAATTTGTAGGTAAATTGGATTGGGAAGGTACCATTTTACGGTATTAAGTTTATATAGAGGAAAACGCTGAGGTATATTGTAGCAGAAACAACTTGAGATTTTCTGTCAATTTATTATCAATAGGAGTCTTCTTTCAGCTTGTTGAGAATAACCAGAGCAACAGATAAGGCGCGTAAAACAAACTCAATTAAAATACCCAATACGCAAAAAACGCAAAAAATGGCAAAGTGTGTAAAGTTTAAATTATTTTTCAGAAATCATCCAGTGTTCAGTTACCTATGTGTTGAGAACACTATGCAGATTTAGTGTTGTGAAGAGACATGGTTATGTTTGTGTTATATTAAAGAAACCATTTGCGTGTTGTGGTAGTTTTACTAAATTTGAAGATCAACTTCATATAATACTCAATTAATTTTATTCTAATGGGGTAACATAATTTAAAGTACTCAAATCTTTTTTTCAGTACTCAATTATTTTCAATATGATTGGGTAGTACCCAATTCTGACAGAGTCCTTATCTGTTGCTCTGAATAACTCTACCTATCTTGCTTCTTTAGTCATATGGAAAAAAATTTGGTGACATTGCATTTTTCAGGAGGGTGAACATATAAGTCCAATAAAATGTGCTTTTAGATGGCCATATTGATTACTTTATGCAAATTTCTCACAAAAAATTACGCGTTGCCGAATACGTTCACCGCCCCCCCCCCCCCCGATTTTTACGTATGCATTTCTTAATTATCACTTATCTTGTACTTGCCCTTTTGGACAGACAGCTCACAAACGTAAGACGCCCAGAGACATTAACACTTGTCTTGTACTTGCCCTTTTGGACAGACAGCTCACAAACGTAAGACGCCCAGAGACATTAACACTTGTCTTGTACTTGCCCTTTTGGACAGACAGCTCACAAACGTAAGACGCCCAGAGACATTAACACTTGTCTTGTACTTGCCCTTTTGGACAGACAGCTCACAAACGTAAGACGCCCAGAGACATTAACACTTGTCTTGTACTTGCCCTTTTGGACAGACAGCTCACAAACGTAAGACGCCCAGAGACATTAACACTTGTCTTGTACTTGCCCTTTTGGACAGACAGCTCACAAACGTAAGACGCCCAGAGACATTAACACTTGTCTTGTACTTGCCCTTTTGGACAGACAGCTCACAAACGTAAGACGCCCAGAGACATTAACACTTGTCTTGTACTTGCCCTTTTGGACAGACAGCTCACAAACGTAAGACGCCCAGAGACATTAACACTTGTCTTGTACTTGCCCGTTTGGACAGACAGCTCACAAACGTAAGACGCCCAGAGACATTAACACTTGTCTTGTACTTGCCCGTTTGGACAGACAGCTCACAAACGTAAGACGCCCAGAGACATTAACACTTGTCTTGTACTTGCCCTTTTGGACAGACAGCTCACAAACGTAAGACGCCCAGAGACATTAACACTTGTCTTGTACTTGCCCGTTTGGACAGACAGCTCACAAACGTAAGACGCCCAGAGACATTAACACTTGTCTTGTACTTGCCCGTTTGGACAGACAGCTCACAAACGTAAGACGCCCAGAGACATTAACACTTGTCTTGTACTTGCCCTTTTGGACAGACAGCTCACAAACGTAAGACGCCCAGAGACATTAACACTTGTCTTGTACTTGCCCGTTTGGACAGACAGCTCACAAACGTAAGACGCCCAGAGACATTAACACTTGTCTTGTACTTGCCCTTTTGGACAGACAGCTCACAAACGTAAGACGCCCAGAGACATTAACACTTGTCTTGTACTTGCCCTTTTGGACAGACAGCTCACAAACGTAAGACGCCCAGAGACATTAACACTTGTCTTGTACTTGCCCTTTTGGACAGACAGCTCACAAACGTAAGACGCCCAGAGACATTAACACTTGTCTTGTACTTGCCCTTTTGGACAGACAGCTCACAAACGTAAGACGCCCAGAGACATTAACACTTGTCTTGTACTTGCCCTTTTGGACAGACAGCTCACAAACGTAAGACGCCCAGAGACATTAACACTTGTCTTGTACTTGCCCTTTTGGACAGACAGCTCACAAACGTAAGACGCCCAGAGACATTAACACTTGTCTTGTACTTGCCCTTTTGGACAGACAGCTCACAAACGTAAGACGCCCAGAGACATTAACACTTGTCTTGTACTTGCCCGTTTGGACAGACAGCTCACAAACGTAAGACGCCCAGAGACATTAACACTTGTCTTGTACTTGCCCGTTTGGACAGACAGCTCACAAACGTAAGACGCCCAGAGACATTAACACTTGTCTTGTACTTGCCCTTTTGGACAGACAGCTCACAAACGTAAGACGCCCAGAGACATTAACACTTGTCTTGTACTTGCCCGTTTGGACAGACAGCTCACAAACGTAAGACGCCCAGAGACATTAACACTTGTCTTGTACTTGCCCGTTTGGACAGACAGCTCACAAACGTAAGACGCCCAGAGACATTAACACTTGTCTTGTACTTGCCCTTTTGGACAGACAGCTCACAAACGTAAGACGCCCAGAGACATTAACACTTGTCTTGTACTTGCCCGTTTGGACAGACAGCTCACAAACGTAAGACGCCCAGAGACATTAACACTTGTCTTGTACTTGCCCTTTTGGACAGACAGCTCACAAACGTAAGACGCCCAGAGACATTAACACTTGTCTTGTACTTGCCCGTTTGGACAGACAGCTCACAAACGTAAGACGCCCAGAGACATTAACACTTGTCTTGTACTTGCCCGTTTGGACAGACAGCTCACAAACGTAAGACGCCCAGAGACATTAACACTTGTCTTGTACTTGCCCTTTTGGACAGACAGCTCACAAACGTAAGACGCCCAGAGACATTAACACTTGTCTTGTACTTGCCCGTTTGGACAGACAGCTCACAAACGTAAGACGCCCAGAGACATTAACACTTGTCTTGTACTTGCCCGTTTGGACAGACAGCTCACAAACGTAAGACGCCCAGAGACATTAACACTTGTCTTGTACTTGCCCTTTTGGACAGACAGCTCACAAACGTAAGACGCCCAGAGACATTAACACTTGTCTTGTACTTGCCCTTTTGGACAGACAGCTCACAAACGTAAGACGCCCAGAGACATTAACACTTGTCTTGTACTTGCCCTTTTGGACAGACAGCTCACAAACGTAAGACGCCCAGAGACATTAACACTTGTCTTGTACTTGCCCGTTTGGACAGACAGCTCACAAACGTAAGACGCCCAGAGACATTAACACTTGTCTTGTACTTGCCCGTTTGGACAGACAGCTCACAAACGTAAGACGCCCAGAGACATTAACACTTGTCCTGGGCTTCGGACATTGAGTTATTTTGAAAACTGTAAATCTTGGCTCGAACTCGCACTTGCAAATACAAAATAATATACGTGAGTGAATGTTTCTGTTGCTCACAAGAAAAATGCAGGTAAATAATATGTGTACATAACAACAATGTGTGCATGGGGGGCCTCTTCACCAAGCGATATTTTGTCCTTTGTTTACAACAATCGAAAAACGCTTTTCTTTCACATAAATTATAGTATTGGCCACCTTATTTCTTTCACATGAATTACCCATATATATATTTATATTGACAAACGACCCACTATGAACTCATGGGTTACACGCAACCAGATAGGTTTTGCTATAACCTAATGGAATTGCAAGAAGAAACGTATTTTTGCAAGTTAAAATATAAGGCAAGAGTAGTAAAATTAGAGCCCTGCTTTAAATTGACTAAAAGCCACAATTCATTCATTGCTAGAAATCATGAAATTATTACCTCATGGGATTGGACACGCCCTCTGTGATCATGACGACGAGCTGTCGGGTCGTCCGCACTTTCCGTAGCGACGCCCCCAGCACTAGACATCCTATAGCGTAGGTGTCGTTTGTGGCTAGCGTTACAAACGCTTCAGTCTTTTCTGAAAACACAAGCAGCATTTTATAGGATCTGTGATAACAATTTACCGATCCTGGTTTTGCCACTAATTATTGAAACTCCTCCCCAGCTATTGTTAAAGGATTAAATTTGTATTCATCGAAAACCACAAACATTACCACATGCTCATTTGAATATCACAAACATTACGCAAGTGCTCTTTTGTATTAAACTGTTTAACCGCTAAACACGTGATATTCAAGTGCAAAGATTTGATAATGTTGCAGATTAATTTGAATATGATTGACATCTGTGGAAGCATTTATAGTGTATTTCCTTTTATCACATGCTATACCTTCTTCGCCCATGTAATACAACCATTACGAATATTTCTATCTTACACATGTGTAAGATAACATTTTGAGCGTTTTCATTGGCTACATATTCTTTAACTGACCAATAGGATGACGACAGTACACAACTTTTTGGATTTATCAACACGTTTTTTGGTAAAATTAGAATATTTTGTTTCGTTTAAAAGCATGTGATAAAAAAGATCTGACACTCGTTGTCATTTTATACCATATTTTATTAACTCGTGTCAGATCCTATATATGCACACTCTCCACGGGGGATGGCAGTATCAGTTATCCTTATTGCCCAGCTTGTCCTAGATCACGTGTGGACAAGAAATATTGCCATGACCCCGGAATGGCAAAACTGCATACTGCAGAACGTGTTAATTTTTTACATTTCATAAACAGTTTCCGCAGTTAGTTTTCAGGGACTAAAATTAGTCCACTCCTGCACCCTGCAATCCATGAAACATTCTGAGCAACATTCCAAATCAGCAGTGGGACCATATTCCAGAAACATCTCAAGTTTGAACTTAAATATTTTTACTAAAGAATTGTGTCAGGTAATATTTTTACAACTACATTTGTTTGTTTGTGTGTTTAGATTTTTCGCCTTATTCAACAGTATTTCAGTCATATAACGGCGGTCAGTTAACCTACTCACACTTTTCCTGGGTAAGCTGGATTACCAGTACTAAGTGCACATATGCCAGTAACTGACAACTGCCCTACTTGAATCAGAGGTAGGGGGAGAATGGCCGTATAAATAATTTCATGACCAATCCCCACTCAAGTTGTGTGACCAGTGAATCTAATAAGGTACATGTAAGTCAATTTTATTTAATGATGCAGAGGCCCAGATAAGGCGCGTACACGCGTAAATTATGCACTAATAATTGAAAGATACGGAGAGAAAATAAAAAAGTGGGTGTACAATTACGCACATTTTTTCGGATGTTCGCATACATTAGTGACTGGAAGACAGAAACAGTTGTAAGTTTTGACAGGCCTGACTACCTGAATGTGCAGTTGATATGTTCAGTAGTTAGCAAAAAGTCTTAAAATGTTCATAATTCTTACATGTACTTGTAACATTATTGTATTCAAATGATCGCATTATATAGGATTATTATTACAATACTCTGGTCTCCTGCTCATATCATAATGTATTGTTGGATATAAATTTACCCCAATAATCCTACATGTATATAGAGTGTACAATTACCCCCACAAATTCTGAAGTGACAGTACATGTACTCCCAAATTTTCAGAAGTAAGCGTACATTTACGCCCAGTACAAGAGAGAAAACCAGTCTTATGCATGGGCGTAGTGTCGTCCCGGATTAGCCTGTGCAGTCCGCACAGGCTAATCCGGGATGGCACTTTCCACTTGTATGGTATTTTCTGTGTCAAGGAAGTCTCTTCTAATCATAAATTCACTTTAGGTGGAAAGTGCCGTCCTGGATCAGCACAGGCTGATCTGGGACGACACTTTACGCAAATCGAGGGCTGAGCGTGGAACTATTGTATCTGCTTAACATTTCTATATCAGATACAATTGTTTCACGCTCAACCCTCGAAATGCATTAAGCCCAGTTTTCCCACGACGCTGTACAAAAATTTATCTGGAGCGCTGATGATGAGTTGATAGTTGATAGTGAACACTAAGCTGAGTTTTCATGTAAACTTAACATGGAATAAAATTCTAAAGAAAAATGATCATTTTAAGGCTAAGGATAAGATTTTACTTAAGATGTTTCTGCAATATGACCCCAGATGTCAATTACTTTAACTGACTTATTTAACGGGGTTTTTAACTGCAGGGCTCCAGATAAGGTGTTAGGCTAAAGGGTATAACTGTACCCCCTGACCTCTTTGGTTAAAGGGTATTTTACCCCCTGTCCATCAGCTTAAAAGGTACTGAAGAATCATAAACGGTATTATCAGAGCTTCAGATATTAGTGGCCTTAAAAGGGTATCTTACCCCATGATATTAAGTGTAAAGTATATAAATGTGCATGTAAATATTGAAAAGTTTTGGTAGTGTTTAATTAGATACATTAAGCAACTTAACTGAAAATCGAAAATGGGTTGTTTTAAAAATTAGTAAGTTTTGGAAAAGATTTTCAACATTGACCCCCAATTTTCTAAAGGGTACTAGTACCAGTACTTACAGTTTCTAAAGGGTACTAGTATCAGTACTTAAAGTTTCTAAAGGGTACTAGTACCAGTACTTACAGTTTCTAAAGGGTACTAGTACCAGTACTTACAGTTTCTAAAGGGTACTAGTACCAGTACTTACAGTTTCTAAAGGGTACTAGTACCAGTACTTACAGTTTCTAAAGGGTACTAGTACCAGTACTTACAGTTTCTAAAGGGTACTAGTACCAGTACTTACAGTTTCTAAAGGGCACTAGTACCAGTACTTAAAGTTTCTAAAGGGCACTAGTACCAGTACTTACAGTTTCTAAAGGGTACTAGTACCAGTACTTACAGTTTCTGAAGGGTACTAGTACCAGTACTTACAGTTTCTAAAGGGTACTAGTACCAGTACTTACAGTTTCTAAAGGGTACTAGTACCAGTACTTACAGTTTCTAAAGGGTACTAGTATCAGTACTTACAGTTTCTAAAGGGTTCTAGTACCAGTACTTGAAGTTTCTAAAGGGTACTAGTACCAGTACTTGAAGTTTCTAAAGGGTACTAGTACCAGTACTTGAAGTTTCTAAAGGGTACTAGTACCAGTACTTACAGTTTCTAAAGGGTACTAGTACCAGTACTTACAGTTTCTAAAAGGTATTAGTACCAGTACTTAAAGTTTCTAAAGGGTACTAGTACCAGTACTTGAAGTTTCTAAAGGGCACTAGTACCAGTACTTACAGTTTCTAAAGGGTACTAGTACCAGTACTTACAGTTTCTAAAGGGCACTAGTACCAGTACTTACAGTTTCTAAAGGGTACTAGTACCAGTACTTGAAGTTTCTAAAGGGTACTAGTACCAGTACTTGAAGTTTCTAAAGGGTACTAGTACCAGTACTTGAAGTTTCTAAAGGGTACTAGTACCAGTACTTGAAGTTTCTAAAGGGTATTAGTACCAGTACTTACAGTTTCTAAAGGGCACTAGTACCAGTACTTACAGTTTCTAAAGGGTACTAGTACCAGTACTTAAAGTTTCTAAACGGCACTAGTACCAGTACTTGTAGTTTCTAAAGGGTACTAGTACCAGTACTTGAAGTTTCTAAAGGGCACTAGTACCAGTACTTAAAGTTTCTAAAGGGCACTAGTACCAGTACTTAAAGTGTCTAAAGGGCACTAGTACCAGTACTTAAAGTTTCTAAAGGGTACTAGTACCAGTACTTACAGTTTCTGAAGGGTACTAGTACCAGTACTTAAAGTTTCTGAAGGGTACTAGTACCAGTACTTAAAGTTTCTGAAGGGTACTAGTACCAGTACTTAAAGTTTCTGAAGGGTACTAGTACCAGTACTTAAAGTTTCTAAAGGGTACTTACAATATTTTAAAGGATATTTACACAAATGCCCCTCTTATCTGGAGCTCTGAACTGGTCAAAATTATTTGGAGAAACAGGATAAAAATAGTATTCCACATACAGGTAGACAAACAATATAAACATGGATAGACAGAAAGTTTTCGATAACAATTTACTGTCATCTTAGATCTGTAATACCTCTATACCCCCAGCGTTTTTCCTCTATATAAAGTCAGTACCGGAAAACTGTACCATTCCCAATCCAATTTTCTGACCATTTTTCCCAATTTGAAGTAAAAAAATTCCCAAATGTTAGAAAAAAATACAAAAGACCCTGAAAAGATCGACGATGTTCCTGTATTTTACTTCTGTTTTACCCAAGTGTAAACCTCCACGGGCGCTTAAATTTTAACTTGAACATATCCAGGGCGCCTTAAATTATTGTTGCGCTTATAAACATCGCCCGAGGCACATGTATTTTATCAATTAATTAGCTGTGTTGACTGCAGCAGACTGACAATTCCTGCGGTGAAAGCTTATCTCTTACGTCACAATGGCACTTTTCCACTTGAGAAGCATATACACCCACTCTATAAATTCAGTCAATGACCAAAGCGAGCGTCACTTCGCCGAAAATTTTAACAATTTACAGTTATTCCTAAGCCGCAATCAATCACCGTGAAGCACCGCCCTGTAGGCGGAGTTTCAACATGTAGTTAAATTGATATGAGCCAATAGAAACGCTAAGTTTATCTTCGCTTTGGAATGACGCTATGACTGACCAATCGGCGCAGTTGGCATGCATCCACAGCCAAGTAACCTTATACGCGCGTCAAGCGTATTATCGTCCTAGAAAGTAAATAAGCTTTCTTATTTTATAATATGCACACTTATTTATTTAATAAATTTCATAACTTTAAAAATTAAACGGTGAAATATCAGTCTCAAATACGCATATATGAAATTGTATTCGGAAAAGCCTATCCAGTGTTACTGCTCAGTGTTATATAGTGTTTAATCTAGAAGGACAGAAGGTCATGGCGCGTGAATTGGAAAAAGGGCCTTTTGTGTGTGGTGAAATTATTAAAAAGGGCAAATTAGGTTTTAGTAGTTTTTTTCCTGAAGTAATATTTCACACTAATTATGAAATTTTATATTACTGACTGATTCATTTTATTAGTTTGATTATTATTTAAGTGCAATTATTATCACATTTAATTTTCCAATATTATTGCTTCTTTTTATTATCAAGTTATATTATGGTGAAGATCAGAAAATGTATTATTCATAAGTATTTCCAATGTGCAAATTGGGCAATCATACATGCAAACTTATTGAACTGACAGCTGTCAAACAAAAACAGTTGTTTGTTAAAACCTGTTTTTGTGTGTTTTTGTTTTTTTTATTGCAGGAAATATTTTTCTTACCATTACATAACGGTTTATGTGTTGCTACTGATATTTTTGTTAATGATGAAAAGCTATAGACAACATTGACAATTAAGAAAAAATATCATTAAAATTCGGATTGAAATGGTATATCCGAATATGTTTGTCTGAAATAATAGCTATTTCTGCAGATCTTTTTGTCATGGATGTTTGTTTATGATTGAATGAAATATTGTATACACAAGTTGCTGTGTTTTATAATTAGTGATTAAAGACCAACCAGGGCTTCGACCATTTTCTTGAGTCAAAATAACAATCTAATATTTTGGAAATTTGCTTGGCTCAACTGCTGATGACCGATACTACACATATAACTAGAACTCTGTGAGTTGTGTCGCTTGACGGGGCATAACTGAAGTACCATAAGAGCAATTATGCCGTACACCGAACTTGACCTTCCTTTTATGCCTACTAACACTTCCCTAAAGTTTAATAATGAGAGCACAAAAACTGCGTAAATTGTTGTCTGCACAAACTGAAGGGGACACTGCCGACGCCACTAAAAGTAACCATTATATCTCACCTTTTCAGGCGACACAATAAACCAAAGTTTAAATCCTAAAACGATAGGAATATTCATAACTTTCTTTTAGATATTAGGAAAAGTACTTATGTCTTGCAAGCAATTTTCATAACATTAAGATAATAATAACAGCATAACATTAAGATAATAATAACAGCATAACATTAAGATAATAAGAACAGCATAACATTAAGATAATAATAACAGCATAACATTAAGATAATAAGAACAGCATAACATTAAGATAATGATAACAGCATAACATTAAGATAATGATAACAGCATAACATTAAGACAATAATAACAGCATAACATTAAGACAATAATAACAGCATAACATTAAGATAATAATAACAGCATAACATTAAGATAATAATAACAGCATAACATTAAGACAATAATAACAGCATAACATTAAGATAATAATAACAGCATAACATTAAGATAACAATAACAGCATAACATTAAGACAATAATAACAGCATAACATTAAGACAATAATAACAGCATAACATTAAGATAATAATAACAGCATAACATTAAGACAATAATAACAGCATAACATTAAGATAATAATAACAGCATAACATTAAGACAATAATAACAGCATAACATTAAGATAATAATAACAGCAATGTTGTTTTTTTTTATCTTGTACAAGCACACACAGAAGAACAATGTTTGAAATAGCACTACAATGTAGAAAGGCTTGATAAGCAGTATTTGCAGATCTTTACCCAGCCAGGTTGGCTTATCAGACCCACAGTTTGGCAGGGCCTGTAGACCCATGTTCTTTAGGGCCAAAGAAAGATATGTTAGTTGGAAGTCCTCTAAATCAATTTGCTATCGATATCTATATTTGTTTGATTGTTTTGTTGGGGTTTTTCGCCGTTTTTAACAGTATTTCAGTCATATCACGGCTGTCAGTTAACCTTTCCTAGGCAAGCTTAGCCGATCTAAGCGGTTTACCAGTACTAAGTGCACATACCTATGCCAGTTACTGACAACTGCCCTACTTGAATCAGTGGTAGGGTCAGAATGGCCGTAGAAATAATTTCATGACCAATCCCCACAAAAGTTATGAGGCCGGGCTGGGGTTCAAAATCACGATCCCCGGGTTGATAGTCTAGCGCCCTACCAACTGAGCTAGCCGGATCCAGCAATTTTTTAAACCATGCACATCCCTCAACCTTCTCCCGAAGTGCCTTAACCACTGGATTTTTGCACCCTGTGTTACTTTTTTTAAATGAGGCGTGTCGTGGGAAAACTGGGCTTAATGCATGCGCGTAAAGAGTCGTCCCGGATTTGCCTGTGCAGTCTACACAGTCTAATCCGGGACGGCACTTTCCACCTACAGTGGATTTATGATTAGAAGACTTCCTTAAAAGAGAAAATACCATGAAAGCGGAAAGTGCCGTCCTGGATTAGCCTGTAGGGACTGCGATGTGCTTTATTACAATTACATCGATTATTTTTTACTCGTTGCGAAAGTGTTTTTTCCTTGCTACCAATTCTCATTCTGCATATTTTGACAACACATTACTGTAATTGATTAATTTTAAACTGTACTATGGACAATCGAGAGCTTTCATCCTATGATCTATTTTGAGTCAGTAGGCTACGAACAAAGATCTATAAATAAACATGTTTATTTGTAGATCTTTGGCTAAGAAGCACTAACAATCGGTGCACTTATTTCTACGCTTTATCGGTTATTCTGGCTCTTGCAGATTGACTTGTTAACTGGCATGTATATAATTCTGTTTGCATAAGATAATTAGCTCGAACAAAATAATTTTTCGTTACTTACAAATAAGTTTTTATTAAGATGTCGAATACTATTGAATAAGAAGCCAAATTAAAAAGTTTAAAGGTGGGACATTGAATTTCTTTCAAACAAATGTTTCCTTTTAGCAAAAATGCACTCATAATTCACATGCTTTTAGTTTCTTCTGTCGCAAACAGTCTTTCTACGCTGTCAGCTTTTTGATTAAAGCTGCGATCGGTGATATGACAAGGGGGCCCCTTGACCTGAGACCAAATCGCTTACATTCACATAAAAATCACTTGCTTCGTTTGATAATGACAATCCAGTACGTATTATTGTACACTGCAACTTTACAGAGTTTTCATTGGCATGCATGGTTTGTTTTTTATTTTTTATTTGTATCATACAACTTGCAGTGAATTCTTGTGTAAAGGTGTTGAAATGGACGTTCAAAAAAAACTTTCACACACTTTCCTAATACCGAGACAGACCACACACAAAGCTTTTACATCGAGACAACTACCGTATATTCCCTAACATATTCCCCCACCCTAAAAACGGCCCCTTTTGGGAAAATGTTACGCCCCGGGAGCATTTATTAGGGAATATACGGTATACAGGGTGTCATTAATAACCGATTGCCGATCAAATTCATCGTTTAAAATCATGAGAAAATCTGTTGTTTTTTCAGGAGCTTTAAAATTTCTATCATAAAATCACAAGTGGCCCCCACGCCCCCTGGCCAAATCACTTAGATTTAGATAGAAATAGCTTGTTTCATCTGATAGTGACAACCCTGGGAATATGGAATCCATTTTGCTTTACAGCCATAAAACACGCTAAGAAGGGATTGAGAGTAAAGACTGAATGACATTACATCGTATTTTATTTCTGCAAAAAATTGTAAAACAGGAATGTACACAATGTATTACAGAAAACCCGTGTTTCTTTTAAGTAGTACTACCTCCATTATGTAGTGAAGTAATTACCCCAATCTGCCAAGACATTTACCGCCATCTTGTAGTCACAAAAGTGTTAAAACATGACCCTAAAGACACGACACAAGAAAACACCCGGCCCGTATTCACCCACCTAGTCTTAGACTAAGACTTAAGACTAAGAATAAAGAGGTTTTTTCACGTTTGGGGGAAATGTGCAGGATTCGACACTAAGGCACGTCCAAACGACATCGTCTTGTAAATTCTCGGTCCGGACTAGTAAACTGGGCGGTAGCTAGTCCGATTGGTTGTATTGTCAATTTATCATGCAGTTCCCATAATTCGGACATTTTTTCCCGAAAGTAAAGTTGGTTTCATTCTTAAAATCGAAAGTGCATCGTCTTTGATAATTTAACAGTGTTTCTGTTACTATTATAAGACATGACTTTCCAGAAGTCTCGCGAGACCGGATACTTACTTGTGATTGGTGCAACATTTGATTATGCAAATTATAAGCCCGCCTGCGAAATGCTTTAATATGTGTCAGGACGGACAAGACCGTGATGGCCCGAAATGCAAATCGAAACATCTTAGCGAGTTGCTATATGCAATGATTAAATTTGACGAGATATTGTAATACCAGCGTTCAAATATTTGATAAGAATAAAAAAGATGAACATTTAAACTTATTTTGTAATAAATAGTTAAAAAATAGTATTTAAAAAGCGACATTGGGCATCATGAAATATGGCCGTCCTGACCCGACCCTGTTTTATTTAATAATTGTTCATATTTATTTATTTTAATGTGTATATTCCTTACGTTTTAAGTATTAAAAGAATTTGTTAAACCCTTATTATAACACATTGTTTGTAATTTATAGTACCCTAACTATGTGGTCTAGTAGACATAAGGTCAGGTCTAGTAGACATAAGGTCAGGTCTAGTAGACATAAGGTCAGGTCTAGTAGACATAAGGTCAGGTCTAGTAGACATAAGGTCAGGTCTAGTAGACATAAGGTCAGGTCTAGTAGACATAAGGTCAGGTCTAGTAGACATAAGGTCAGGTCTAGTAGACATAAGGTCAGGCCTAGTATGTCTAGCAGTTACAGGTCCGATGGTCTAGTAACAAATAAAATTAATGTCGAACCCTCATGTGGCGGACCCTTCAGATGGAGAATTTTTACGGCAAAAGGGGAAATTTTTTTATAAGAAAAGCATTATTACATTTTTATTTTCTACTTCGTTATAGAACATTAATAAATTGTTTTGCTACAAATGATAACTTATATAATGCACAAACTTGGTTTGATGAAAAGTTGCTGGGATTGTTTATGAAAATTCCTTTATCTTAGTAAATTTTTGTCTGATTTCGGTCAAGTTGTTGTTTTTTTCAAAATAAAGCTTACATTCTGTAGGAACTTTTAAGCTAAATATAGGGAAAAATATATGCTTTTTAAAGACGTTCGCAACAAAAAGAAAATAATTGGGTTAATTTCTCCTTTTGCTTCATTGTTTCTTTATTGTTTTATAGGTTACAATATACTAATTTCATCTATAATGTCCATTCAAAATAAATATTTTTAATAGTAAAAGTTCATAAAGCATATATAATAATCAAACACACACTATGCAATGTATTTCCAAACAAATTTAGTTCAGAAATGATCCATTAAATATCTTCATTCAGGGGTGATACTGTGTTAAAAAAAAAAACCTGAAGTTTTTTGATGGGGGTCCAGGGGGGCGCAATAGCCCCCCTTGTAGGCCCTGGTGGGGGTCATAGGGGGCAAAGCCCCCTGAAGCTCCTGGCACTTGCGTATTTTAAATTACTTAGATTAGCTTAAGATTAGCGTAATCTTCCTCAATGCTGGATAATTGGTCAATTCTTGTTCCTTCGTGGAACTCTGGAAGCTTTGGATCCAGTTGGTACTGGTAAATCTCCTTAGCATATTTCTGCTTCTCTTCTTGCGTTAGAACTTGCATCTGATCAGGCAGGTCACGTAGATGCTTGATTGTCAAAGCATGTCCCCGAGCTCGTGGCTCAACAGAAAATGCATTCTGTAAGAATTTGTTAGTGATTGGCATCTTCTTTAGTAGTGTTTTACCACAGTTAACATATGCAGTCTTTAACAAACTCAATATCTCGCTGACAACATGATCTTTTTGTTTGCTTTTTTTCACAATGTTCAGCACCACAGAACCCATAAACATTGATGTCTTTGGCAGCAGAACAGAGTCAGTCAATTCCAGAGTTTTCAGTTTTTCAACTGTCTTGGGGATTTTCTGAGGACCTACAAAGTAACAGAGAAAATTCTGTATCAGTTTGACCTGCTGATCATGAAGGATATGCAACATGGGCTCTTTGGACTGAAACAATACAGAATACTGCTTCAGGAATTCCAGCACAGAGATGTAAAGTCCTAACAGCATCCTGGTCTTCTTGCGTTGATCAAACATCTTGTTGATAACTCTCTCCTTCCGAGTTTCCCCGTCCTTGGTCATTTTCTTCTTCCGAAGACGCAGTCCGATGGCTTTGATCTCCTCCTGACTCTCATCTGAAACATGATTTCTTTGAAGAAGGCTATCAATGATTGGTGCCAGTCTCTCTCTTTCCTTTTTTGACAGGAATTGACAATAGAACACTGTGTAAGATTCAAACAGTCTTGAAGTTTCCACCGCAAGGTTATGAGCTGACAGGAAACGATGAGACGTAAATCGCTCTGGTACTGTAAACTTGACTCCAATCAACTGACAAATTAATTCTAATTCGGAGCGGAGGTCGGCTGACCAGTGAAAATCACTGTGGATGTCATTAAATAACGATTCCAAATGGTAGCAGAATGGTGAGGTGAAGGCCTTTGCAGCATTATGCACATGATGAACGCTGTCACCATCTATGTCGATGAGCTGTGGTGCCCGTTCCCTCAACCGTGTTTCAAGTCCAGATTTTTTTACTCTCATTGTGTTACATGAATCAAGAAGTACACTTGTCAACTTAGTCCATGGTAAGTCTAACCGATCAAACATTTCCTCAATCTTCAGGAAGACAGACTCGGCATCAGCTTTGGTGACCTGAAACGACTCCAGGTACCCTACAACCATCTCGTTTCTGTGTTTGGAAAAGTAACTTACAAGTACAGCCACAATTTTTTCATTTTTAGTGTTTGTGGACTCGTCTATGTTCAAGCTGAACTCTGTGTCCTTTAGTTCATCCAAAAGTTCCTGAGTAAAATGCTCAGCAACACCGTAAGTCATTTTGTATGATGCAGCACATCTGTCCATTTTTATCTCATTAAGTGGTTTTGGATCTTTAGCTAGTGTCTGTGTCAGCTTGACCAGGTGTGGGGTAAGCGTGAAGGGTAGATCATGTTCGGCTAGGAATCCAAGTATCATTGCCTCTGCGTTCAGCTTTCTATCATTGAGGGGAACAACTGGTTGTACAACAGCAGCCTGTTGGTCTGTACTTGTTGTTCTGGAGACTGTCTTCATACCTAAAGATAGAAAGTGAAAAATGCATAAATCAAAAAAGAAACACAATTTCAAATGTACAGAAGTACATACATATAAACCTTTAATGAAAATGTTCACTTCAATGACAGTTAATACAATGCTCAGTCATAACTCAACAATGCCTTTGTAACCACTAGACCATTGAGATACTCAAATTCCTTCTTCAAGCACGTAACCTGGTATTTAAACACTATTCTGCCACTATTGAAACCTATAAGCATTTCCATAGATGTTTAAATTGTTTATCCTTATTTACTTTATATACATTTAACGACGATCTTACCAGCTAAACTTCCACTAGATTTGACAGCATTCATCTTGAGCACGTGTTTAGACTGTCGCATATGGCTGGTTAGAGCCTTCTGTCCCGCAGTGTCATATTTCAGGGTCTGGTTACACAGCACACAGAACGCCTGGCCAGGCGACTTCATTTTTCTGATGTATTGTTTCAAGTACTCATCATCTAGCCAATCCCATCGCCACTTGTTTTTGACTCCTGCATCGATAGCCCGCACATCTTCCTTGTCTGTGGCAAAGTCAAGAGGCATGCTGAATACCTACAAATCAAAACATTCGTATTATATACATTTTCTGCCAAAGCATAGGACATTTTTTACTGCATCCGATATAATGAACTCAATTGTTTTAGTACTTTTTTTTATTCATATAAGACATATATTAACAGTCGTTTTCAATATCATATACTGTTGCTTTTGATACACACAAAGACTTTTGTTGAACAAAAAATGATTTCTGTTTGTCTCTTGTATGCATAATTAGTAGTCCTGCATAATTAGTAGTCCTGCGTAATTAGTAGTCCTGCATAATTAGTAGTCCTGCATAATTAGTAGTCCTGCATAATTAGTAGTCCTGCGTAATTAGTAGTCCTGCGTAATTAGTAGTCCTGCGTAATTAGTAGTCCTGCGTAATTAGTAGTCCTGCATAATTAGTAGTCCTGCATAATTAGTAGTCCTGCATAATTAGTAGTCCTGCATAATTAGTAGTCCTGCGTAATTAGTAGTCCTGCCTAATTAGTAGTCCTGCATAATTAGTAGTCCTGCGTAATTAGTAGTCCTGCGTAATTAGTAGTCCTGCGTAATTAGTAGTCCTGCGTAATTAGTAGTCCTGCGTAATTAGTAGTCCTGCATAATTAGTAGTCCTGCGTAATTAGTAGTCCTGCATAATTAGTAGTCCTGCGTAATTAGTAGTCCTGCATAATTAGTAGTCCTGCATAATTAGTAGTCCTGTGTAATTAGTAGTCCTGCATAATTAGTAGTCCTGCATAATTAGTAGTCCTAATTAGTAGTCCTGCATAATTAGTAGTCCTGCATAATTAGTAGTCCTGCATAATTAGTAGTCCAGCATAATTAGTAGTTCTGCGTAATTAGTAGTCCTGCATAATTAGTAGTCCTGCATAATTAGTAGTCCTGCATAATTAGTAGTCCTAATTAGTAGTCCTGCGTAATTAGTAGTCCTGCGTAATTAGTAGTCCTGCATAATTAGTAGTCCTGCATAATTAGTAGTCCTGCGTAATTAGTAGTCCTGCATAATTAGTAGTCCTGCATAATTAGTAGTCCTGTGTAATTAGTAGTCCTGCATAATTAGTAGTCCTGCATAATTAGTAGTCCTAATTAGTAGTCCTGCATAATTAGTAGTCCTGCATAATTAGTAGTCCTGCATAATTAGTAGTCCAGCATAATTAGTAGTTCTGCGTAATTAGTAGTCCTGCATAATTAGTAGTCCTGCATAATTAGTAGTCCTGCATAATTAGTAGTCCTAATTAGTAGTCCTGCGTAATTAGTAGTCCTGCGTAATTAGTAGTCCTGCATAATTAGTAGTCCTGCATAATTAGTAGTCCTGCGTAATTAGTAGTCCTGCATAATTAGTAGTCCTGCGTAATTAGTAGTCCTATCATGAATGGCTTTCAGTATTTTGAATTTACCGATATATTGAAATAGTTTTCTGTCCCTGGAATCGTAATTTGTTTTCATGAAAACAAATTGTAGTCATACCAACTAAATATCAAGATGTTTAAAAAAAAAATCAGCACGGGTCCTCCCTGCATGTATATAGCCTGTATTAATATTTAAACGCTTTAAAAACATGTTATGTACAAATTCCCATTTTCAAAAATTTACAATGGGTTCCCCTACCGGCCCATGCTTTTGAAAATGTTGACAGGTTACCCATGAGAATTTTTTATCAATGTAAAACACGTTGCTGTTCGGCTCATATTTTAGGGGCATATAAAAATAATTTTAAAAAACCTGTCCGTACCAGCAACAGTGTTATGGTCAATAAAGGAAGAATACAGAAGAGGATGCGGACCGCAGCCATGCCATTGTTGCCACTCACATTCGTTAAAAAAATTTAAAAGTCAAAAGACAATCTGCTTAGAATTTTTATAATTCTAAATTTCAATATTGCCATGTCCTAACTTTATCAAATTATGGCACGTTCGGCATGGATACTATTTTAACTACAGTAACTAAACCTCTTCCGTAGAGATAGACCTACGCTAGTGGAACTTACCAATCGTGATGTCAAACTGTTCAAAAATATCTACGTTCTTGAAAGACGCCTACAAATTTTCCGCTTGTAACAAAGATCACTTCCGGTCGCTTATGTACCTGCAAATAACTAAATGAAATCGTTATTTTCCGGCATTTCCCGAAACATATACACTACGTCTAGCGTGATTTCTGCCTTCTGCGACGCACCACCGTGATTCAGCCCAGCGTGACACACTACTATAGTCACCGCGATACACCGTGGAACACTGTGGAACGCGGTGATGTCGCCGTGGCGAATCGCGGTGACCGCGGTGACAGTCTCAATCAAAAATGTTGATAAGAAATCGCAGTGGATCGCGGTGATTTTAGCGAGTCATAATTTCACATTGAGCTTTTTAAAAAATATTTTACATTTTATTTCAGGTACGACCAAGAACATGGTTTTCGGAAAATACGGAACATTATGACAAAACGGGAAAATGAAAATATGCGTCAGTCAAATCACAAAGACCTCATCAAATTCGTTGTCCGATTCTATGACAAATCTTTGCATTTTTAATATGACTATCAAAACAATTGATTAACATGTCGGTAAAAAACGTGATTTTATAACAATGATTGACATAACCAACACCTTTGTTCTCTGTAAAAGTTCGAAAGGCGGAGCTATGCACGTGCTCTTTCATAATAGGACGATTGCCACTGAGTAACAAACACGCGACCGCAGTGGTCCACCGTGAGATTGATTTCCCGATAACGCCCGCGGTGCTCACCCACTATCACCGCGATTCTATCGCGATGGAACCACCTTTTAATCGCGGTGATTTTCCACGCTGACGAAAAATTGTCCACGGTGGGTCTGTGTTTTAGGCAGAAATCACGCTAGACGTAGTGTACGGACAAATATCGACCAATGACATTCAATAACACAAAAGACAGGTTCAATTCGTTGAACTCCGGAAAATTCCGGCAGTTTCGTTACCGATTTTGATTCGTACCCAAGTGTTTTCATACCACCTGAACATACCCTACTAAATAAAACCCCGGATTTATATCGATCTAAAAATCGAATGTTTGGAACAAAAAAAAACAGGAAATCCGGCATAAACCGGAATTTTATCACCCCTGCTTCATTCTATTGATACGTTGTTTATGTATCTTAAAACGAAACAGGAAAAAGGCTACACAGGTACCCGATATGAAATCCAATATTTCCCCAACAAGTTCGTTGAAACATTCTTTTTATTAATGTTTTGGTGTAGGTATACATGGGTACATGTCTGTGCGAAATTTTAAGAAAATCTGTCGTTTGGAACAAAATATGCATTTGATAAAAATGAAGTTTCAGAAAGCACTATTAGTTCCCATTTGACACACTTAAATGTCCAGTCAAAGTCATTATTTAAGCAGTAAATGTAGGTAATATGTTTTTATTATCAACAAACACATGTATATTGCCATAAAAAAAAGCATGTACAAACATATCAGTTGAAAGAACCATAACCTTTTGAAAAATAACTATCCTATATACTTAAAACATTGACAGTTTTAGTTTCAGTATACAATGACGCATGTATGTGGGATCTTTCAACAAACTCTGACGTTTGGAACAAAATATATTCGTATATTTGATAAATTATTGATGTTTTCACAGGCAAATTTAATCTCGTTAAGTGGCCATTACAAGTCATTTGTGAAATGATAACTGTAGATAAAGCTTTTTTTATCATTAAACTGCACTTTTATATCACCAAACGAAACATTTCAAACAAAATGCATTTAAAAATCTCCATCTTTGTTTTAATATAAACGCTTATATTATTCAACATTCTAAGTAACACAAACTGAAAAAAGGCTTCGACAGGTACCGTATTCAAAATTCAATATTTCCTGAAAAAGGTCGGTGACCCCTATTTTTTAAGACTGTTTTAGTTTTCGGATACACTGATGCATGTTTGTGCCAAGTTTTAAGAAAATCTGTCATTGCAAAAAAATTGAAGGAAATTGTTGCGAACGTCTTCCAGCAGGGTAATGGGCGCGAATTTCGGCCCCAAATCGGCCATAAAAAAAGAACACTGAAGAATAATCATATAACTGTCCTGTTCTAAGAGCACGGTAAATCTGAATCTTACTTGGAATGCACCCACACAATCGAAATTGTAAGAAAGATGTACAACGCATTTTAAACAGTTCAATCCTTTCTGTTACTAATCAGGCCTTTTTCTGACATTTCTGGGAACAAGTTCCTGGTTTGAAATTGGGAATTTCTCAATGTAAAATTTGGCAAATTGGAAACGAATGTACAATAAATGTTGTTGTCAGTATCATGTCCATTGATTAGTTTATTAAATAGCAATTTATATCTTAATTTCATTGTGATTTTTTATGTTTTTATTCTTAAAATATTTCTTGATGTAATTTTCTTGAAGATTGTTATAAATGTCAAACCAAATTCTGTAGTGGAGGGGAATTTATTTTTTTGCAATTGGGAAAAAACAGCCATATTTTTCATTGGGAATGGGTAAGATATTCTGACCCGTGAGGCTAATAGAAAAAGGCCAGATTTTACTGGCATAAATTAAACAATAAATACAACAGACGTGATGTCATGACGGCGCAGCGTGCATGAACGTAAGGTAACAAATGGCGCGTTTATATAAAGTTCAACGTAAAGAAATCTCAACAAGAATATTCTTTACTGAGAATGATTTGTACATTGCATGAACAACACTAGTACCCTATATAATTTTCGGTGAACAAATAAATATGGGGCATGTCGTGGGTAAACCGGGCTTAATGCAAGTGCGTAAAGTCTCGTCCCGGATCAGCCTTTGCCGTCCGCACACGCTAATCTAGAACGGCACTTTCCACCTACAGTGGATGTATGTTTAGAAGAGACTTCCTTGAAAAAGACAATAACACAAAAGCGGAAAGTGCCGTCCTGGATCAGCCCGTGCGGAATGAAGTTCACATTTTAAGGTGCAGAAAGGTCCAGGTAACCAACATTTTTTAATGTTTCCCTCAAAAGCTTCTATCACCTAGAATTCTTTTCCAGGTAAACATGACTGCTTACCATGCACACAGTATTTTGACAGATCAGCGCTACAATGAGCTTGCTGACATGTATCCGCAGACTCGGCTACTTCACGTTCGCATTTATAAAAGCACCATGAGCAGCCTGTGAAACAAATCCCCTATTTCTTGGCTGCAACTATTTCAGGCATTTGCAATGGAGGTGGTTTCTAAAACTGGACATAGATAGATAATGCTTATTGCTTATTCGTTTCAATATTATCTACACATACAGTGATTTCCATGCATAGTGTCTATAGGAAAATATTCTCTCCACAAGTCATATGTCCAATACAGATTCTATTCTGGAATATTTTGATTTATTAATTCAATGCTCTTCCAGGGATTCCAATAGATGCAGAATTCAGCATTTTGACACAAACAAATTGCAAATACACTTTAATTTTATTGAAAACTATTCGTACTACGATTTGTTTTAATTTTCAGTTAGGTTTCATATCACTATGCATATTTGATATCATTATGAACGCAGTACAATTATCCAGGAAATGCACGTGTTCCACGAGGATTACATACGGTTGCTATGTTAAGTCTCTATAGTAGCTGGACACGATAAGAAATTATACATTATATGCAAACAAGTAAAAAATAACATTCATGACTAAGAAATATATTGGAATATAGTTTCGTTAATGGATGATCATCAATAACAATGGATAAAATTATATTTCGGAAAACACGTGCATCACTTACATAGCGTTAAAAATCCCCAACCAAATGTACAAGTCCGAATGGCCGCATGGTTGGCGCATGAGAGTTTTTATCTCAAAGGTCCCGGGTTTGAGTCCTGCCAAAGGCATTTTTTATTTATTTAACTTTTTATCTTTATATAATATTTGTTTTCGATTATTCCAGATGCTGTAGTTTTTGCAGTAATGACATTTTTCAAACATACGAAAAATCTGTGAGCAAGTACCTTGAAGAGGAGCAAGCAGTCTTAAAACATAGTGCTATGTTAGTTTAAATGGACTGTGGACGGTGGTAAGAAAGGCCAACCTTAAAAAATTGTTTGCCTTTGCCTATCCAACGTTGCTGGTAATGGGTCGATAGGTAGGCTTTTTTTTTTTAATGCAAATTTATTAATGATCCATTAAGCGTCAAAGTATAGCATATAACACAGACATTGCTTTTAATAATATAATCAAGTGTCTGTTGATATAACAACAGCGTGCTATCAATCATCTTTAATTAGACAATGAATGCTGACACACTGCCTGTTGTTTTCACAAGTTTGATGAAACATTATTAAAATTGCATTTTGATATTGTCTATTATAAGCAAGGGTTTAGCCAATACAGTTAATTTATTAACCAAATGGAAAACGTCCGAAATGAAAGAATAGCCTGCTTTATTTAACTCAAAGAAAAAATATAATGTTTGGAATTAAAAAAACAACAACTGGTTTGATTTAACAAAGAAAAAAACTTTTGAGTATAGGGACCTTTTCGCTGGGTAGGTAGGCAATGGCAAGCAAAGTTACTTTTAATTTTGGCCTAATTTCATTCTGTACAAAACATACCTGCACAGACTGACCTTCAACATGTTTGACATCTGTTGACCGATTAGCCAGTGTTCCCCAGACAAGACATTTATCTTATCTGACAACACTAAATTTACATTTTTTTGTGGAGTACCCATTGTGTTTTAACCTGTCTGAGATTTTATCATTTTCATTAGATCTACAGCCATTTTTCTGCCATATTTCCAAGTTTCAGGTTACAATATACTAATTGCAATCCTTATGTAATTTTATGTAAAAGCGATAACTTTAACCAAAAATAAATGCAACATTTTGCACATAGGCACCCTCATAGTAATTTGATTTCGGGCTAGCAGAAAATGCCGGATGCTTGACCAATCAGGCAAGTGTTTTTATAGGCTGTATATATTATGTGGAAACAGAAATGCATTAAAAATAACATTCAAGATTGTTTCTTCGAAGAAAATATTTATAAAACCCGTTGTTTTATTGGCACATAAAGTATTTACACATAAACATATGACGTCATCGTGCTGTGCGGTCTTCATTGTTGTGTAGACGCTTATTGAAATATATAGACAATTGATCGTAGTCTAGTAAACGCTTCTCCGTTCAAAACCTTAAGATGCACACTACCTTAGTTGAGTTGAAGTACATGCTAGTTTGGCTGAAATTGAAGTGTACACATACTTGCATTGTTTGCAGTAATTAACAAAGTATTTTAATTTCAATATGAAATTAATTGCACAAGTGCATGTGGTCTCTAAGTATGACTGCATTTAAATACTTTTCTTTGGTAGGAACTATTTTGGAACTACTTTCGTCAAATCTAGCATGCAGTTTAATAAGAGTGAATAGCGGGTTGCTTCACCCAGCTCCTTGTTTAGTTTCACTCTGCTGCCCCTCTGAGTTGGTTCACTGAGAAATGTTGAATATATATCTTTTGAAATACAACATATTTGTGCAAATATGATTATCCAATAAATATACTTTGTATTAGAAGCATTTAATTAGAAGCATTTAAGTGAGTTATCAAGTTATTCGAGAATATCAACAAATTGGTCCAGCTGTCCACCCCTCTCCTTTTGAGCAGAGCCACATACCTTTTGGACATCAGATATTCCATGTTTATCTTTTAATTCACATTTGACACATGACATTCAAAATATGATGAACCTTATGCATGTCCCATTTTGAGGGAGAACAACAAAAACGAGATGACAGACATGACTATGGAATAAAATATGAATAAATAAAATTATAGAACACGTCATTTTCTTATATTGCTGTAAAGTAGCATTTGAAGTTCGGACAAGTTAAACAGATTTCGGTTTTGCTAACAAGCTTGCCCGAACTGGCAAGTGCTTTGAAAAAATTAGGGTGAAGACTGGTCATGTATTATGTAAGAAAGAACTCGACACTAAACAAAGTTGTCTGTTTTATCACCACCTTTTTAGCGGCTACTTTCTAGATGAATGTAACCCGCCTCAGCGCAAGTGTCATACTGTAGTCTCCAATCTTAAAACATCTCAGTGATTTATTTGTGCATACCAATGCTTACCCTACCAACATCTCCAAAAAAGAATTGCAAAGCAAGTGTCTAAACCTAAAAACATGTATTCGAGTTACACTTGTTGATTTATTTAGAGTGTACAGCCCTACACCACTGATATATTTAGTGTATTGTGACCTTTCAAACTTTACGTCAGGACATAATCTCTGCTATGTTAACCTTGGACAAATAAAAATAAAGACCCTCCGTTAATGCCAGACAAACACAAGGGTTAGAGCGATAAAACATCCTCTTGAAATTTAAAAGGTCAGCACATATTGACATGCTTTGCATTGAGACAATTCATATCTTGCTACCACCAGATTAACACTCGGCTCGAATTTAGCACTCGCAAACTCGCAAATATAATGCGAGTAAAGAATCAGTTTTGCAAGTAATTTTTTTTGCTGCTCGCAAAAAAATGCTAGTGAAAAATATTTGAACGGAACAATAAGAATCTTCATAATACATCGTAATGCGACTTTTGCACAATTCCCGCACCTTTTTGCAAAGGGAGATAACTATGAAGGGAGCAGGTAAAGACAGTCCCAAGTCAAACTGGTTGGATGATAAACTGTCCCCCAAAAGTCCATCAAGAAAAGCATTCAGGTTAAACCATTCTCAACAGTGTTAAACCAAAAAAAAATTCTTAAATCATTTTATTTTTTGTGTATTTTTATGTTAAAATTTAAATTTTAAGTTAAACAACTGGACAAAGTGTAATATAGTTGTTCACTGTATTAACGTTTACTATCAAATATTTTTGGTCGTCAACAGATATTTCAACACTGGCACGAGTATATCGTGAACACAGTTATAAAACTCACAAACTGAACCAACAACTCATTTGAATCTATCTGTTTTTTAATTTTGGGTCGTCGTCTGGTTTGTCAATGATATGGGCCGTATATGACTCGGTCCTTCATAGAATTGGGCCGTCCTGACTCTACACTGCGTAGATTGGTACAAATTATCAACAAGCAAGTTTATGACAATGTTAAGCTAAAAAACATAACAGTCTTTCCCTAGGTGAAAAGTGCAGCTCAAGTTTAAACAAAAATGTTAGTTTTGTTCTTGCACGCCTTTGAACTCATTTTAAAGTTAAGAAAAATAAGGGCATTTAGTTGATTTTGCTGTTACTAAATGAAATTGCGATACGAAACTATTTTTGCCAGTTGAAACATACGTCACTCGCAAAAATTTGCTAGTGGCAAAAATAGTTAAATTCAAGCCCTGGATTAACAGGTCTTTATTAAACTTTAAGGCCGCTTTTCCATATCGAGGGTTGAGTGCAAAACTATTGTATCTGCTTAAACATTTCTATATCAGATACAATAGTTTCACGCTCAACCCTCGATATGTCCATATCCGCATAAATATTATAAGGATACGCTGCCCCTGCGAAGCAGTTCATGAAGTTCATTAACTGTTCATGAACTTTTCATGAATTTGTGCAGAGTTCATGAACATTTGATGAATCTTGTAAAAAATTCTTGAAACTTTATTTTGATGTATTTTAAGTTCATGAACTTTTTTGGGGATTCTATAACTGTTCATGAACCCAGGAACAAGTTCATGAACTTTTATGTCAATGAATTCCAGTTCATGAACTATTCAATGCCTCACAAAAAGTTCTTGAACAGTTCATGAACTCAAAAATAAAGTTCTTGAACTTCCCTTTTGACCAAACATTTTCTAACTAAGAACTCTGAATAAATTTAGTTCATGAACTATCAATTTATTCCTTTTCCTCATACAGACAACTATACAGTTCATTATGAAAATGTCACTTGGTTTTTATTGTTAAATGTAGCTGATATAAGTAAATTTTTGAAAAAGATGTACATACTTAAGTCTGTAATCATTACATGTTAAAAATACAACATTTACATACATTTTCAACATGTACATGACTTTTTGAAAATGATTATGACTATTTATTTTTAATGAAAGTAAAATACACAATATATGAAATGACTTTGCTTATTTATGACTGAATTTTTTAATTTTCTGAATGCTGAATGTTTTAATGAATAACAAAAATGGATTGTACAAAAATATGCTATAAAACTGTTACATTTTATACAAATATCTTTTCTAAATCAAAAGTTATGTAGAAAACAACAAAATTTTCCTTGCATCGGTAAATCTGCGAATCATGATTTAGATCTATATATATATGCATTAGGAAAATCATTAAAATACAGGATATTAAAATCTTAATAACTTTTGAACCAGAAAAGCTATTTTAAGATTTTGATCAGTTATGAAAAGGTCTGAATGAGAAGAATATGATTTTGTTATTAAATACAAAATAAGGTCAGTAATAGCTCTGGACAGATACATTTTGAAAAGATAGTCAAAAAGGAGAAATCAAACATCAAAGTTATTTCTCCTTTGCTAAAATATTTATTTCATTTCTTTCAAAACTGAAAACTGTGGAAAGTGATTTAATCTTGATGCAAGACTGTTCATTTCAAAATGGCATGACCATGTGCACTAGGCATCAAAGCAACATATTCTTCTTCAGGTGGGGAATTTACACTAATATTTATATAAACTAATGTATCTATCAAGTGTTCTGCAGGTACAATTTCCACAAGGTTAGTAGCTCTAACTTTTGTAAGATGACTATTCATGTTTTCAGAGTTATATTTCTTTATAACAGCATAAACTAAATTGTTGACTTTGCAATAAATAAAGTATTCCAGGCTACCAACTGATGTTGAACTACTATCGTAAAGCACAATGTAGCAAATTCTTCTCTGCATCCTTCCATATCTCCTGGATGAAAACTGTTTTCCATGAACACGAATACGGTCGGTGATTTTCATTTCACTCACAGATTCAGGGATGCAATTTGATATAGCTCGAACAATATCTTCATTCAATTCATGTTCAGCCAAACTCTTGATTTTTCCACATATGTCACAGTTATCTGCCTTTTCACTTAACTTCCATAGAGAAGATGATGTTGATTCAATACCCTTTTGTCTCAAACTTGACTCTGTATGTTTGTATTTCATTATTTGCTTCATTACATTACCAGTGCCATGAGCAGCTTGCAGAATTGTAGAATTTGTGTCCTCAAAAGGAAAGGTACTCCAAGCCCACAGAGGACCCCATAATGAAACATACCAAACTAAATGAGAACAAGCATTATGCACATTTAGACCACAGGATCCAGCAGAATACAACTTTGCAAAATCTGCATGAAATGTGTTGAGTAATGCAGCAGCTTTCTTTAATTGAGCTGTAGATATACTGTCCCCTAAAAGTATGTAAACAGCTTTAGACAAGCATGCAAAATGCTCTAAAAATCTGTCAGGCAAGATGCCAGATAACGAAGGGATAGCATAGAATAAAAGCCATGCTTGTAATTCTGTGGCTTTTAAGCTTAAGAAGTGTTTTTCTAAATCCCGAGGCAATCTTTCAATACTTTGTGGTGGTTTGATATTCTGCAAACGTTTGGATACCTCTTTTATATGCTTTCCAATGAAATAGTCCTTGCCACTTTCACTTGATGAAAACCACTTCTTTAATAATGTATTTGTTATACCCAGAAGAATGCCATGCATGTAGTCAGGAACAGTCCCTGTAACAAGATCATAGGACTGTATTGCAAGCATTCCAGAAACACCTTTAAAACCCTTAACTCTTTTTTTGATACTTGCAATTTTCATTTGCTCTGCAACTTCTTGATGATTTCTGATTTTTGCCTTTTCCGTTTCCTCTTTGTATGGAAAAAACCTTGCGTTTCCTTTCCCTTGTTTTACAACAACTCCTGGTTCTTCACATGCTATACAACATTCTGCTCCATTAAAGTATGTCATGTTTAGCAAGCTTGCCTTGGCAGGTAAATCAAAAACTCCACAAATAATCGCCAGTTTTACAACAATTACTTCATTTTCAACTACAAGTTCCAAACCTTTTGTGTACATGTTCTCCAATTCCGCGCCTACATGTTCCATAAAAATTTGAAATGGTGGCTTTCTTTTTCCTTGCCAAATTCCTAGAAGTAACACATTTTCCCTAGCAAACCTATGTTTTGGACTAAGTTCATTAATTGCTATAAAAATTGGCCATAATTCAACTTTTGATGATGAGAACAGATTAATTCCATCAGTATTTAATATAGCAGTTAAATTATAATTTAATCCAATACTTGCAAGAAAACCACCAGGTCTTAGAAGTTTCCTGTACTCTGACCCATCTGTTATATCAGTAAGAACAGCATCATCCTTCCTGTCATTTATTTGGCTTTTACACTGTCTTATTTCCTGTAATATACCAGGAGTTTTCAGAAAACTTTTTAGCTGAGCTTGAATATCTGCCAGTATGAAAGACTTTCGTGGCTGTCTTCCACGGTTGTTTTGAAGTGATAGTGATCGCTTGTACCGAATACCATCACAGTTATCCCCATTACATTTAAATTCATTGGGATCTTCAGGAAAATCAAAGTTGCATTTTTCACAATAGTGCACTTCTTTCAAAAAATAACTATTATCAGCATTAACTACACTATAAATATACTCTAAATCTAAAACTTTCACTTCTTCTGAAGATGGGAACAAGCTTCTCATTGTTGCTAAAATATCTTTGGAAGCACTAACAGACAAATTGTGCTTTTGAAAACAAGAAAGAATCTTGAGAGCCTGCCTTTCATTTTCTAACAGAGGCACACTGACAGTTGTCAAGTTTGACTTGCTGTCCACATTATAAGAATTTGAATCACTGTCACATTCTAATACATTATGATCTGATGAAGAGTTTGATTGAAATGAATCTGAATAACTGTCACAACTAGAGATATCATAATCTGAAGAAGAATTTAATTTTGATGAATTCCAGTCACTGTCATATTCTGAGGCATCATGTTCCAAAGAACAGTTTGATAAAGAAGCATCTGAATCATGGTCAATATAGTCATGTTCTGACAACATGTCTAAACTGTCCGCAGCTTCATTTGACATACTTGGATTATTCTTATTGTTTAAATTCATATTTGTCTCAACAGTTGACATATTCAAATATGAACTTGGCAAATCTTCAGTTTCTAAGTTCACTTGAGCTTTTGCAGCAAATTCTGTCTGTATTTCAATATCTCTAGATGTAGCCATGTCTGAAAAGGATAATAAATTTGGTTTACAGATAGAATGTATCATTTTCAAAGATTAAAGTGAAATTCAATAGTATTAACTAAGTGGATTGATTAATTACTTGGAGTTTGATCCCATTTTGACCATAATTTAGACATATCATTCATTACCAAAACTTACTGTGTAAGTACTAGTACTAGGGCTACAGAGGACACGGTCTTGATTAAGTGCAACATGAAACTGTAGACACAATGAGTTCATTAACAGGCTCAATCAAATCGAGCCTGCAGCATTTTTATATTTGTTGTGTTGGGTAACCTTTAGGGTATCTCATTGATATGTATTTTGTTTTACAGCAGATCATCATAAAGTTAAAACTTATAGCTTAAAAACGAAAGCTTTTGATATTTAAAGAGAGGCCCATAATGACCTGAATCACCCTCATGGCACTTGAACACAAGTAAATAACCCACACAATTTTAAAATCTGACTGGTCTTCAAACTCATCCGAGTCTTCTTTTGATATTAACAGTGCGGAAAAATTTGATGAAGTTTCATTGAAAAAAGAGGCCCTTTGCTCTTTAAAAGTCAAATGCAATGTCAAAGGCAATAACTCTGTTTATGCTTGTGCAATATGGCTGTTTTTATAATTCTTCTGAGCCTTAATTGATATTGTAGTACATGTACAATGTAGTAAAGTAAAAGTACTTATCTGAGCTTCTATTGATAGTAACAATGTGGCCTTAAAATGCCAGTAGAGCAAAAAATGAAGTGATTGATTGATTGACAACGGATGACAAACACCAGGTGATCACAAGCACTGTGCTCGGGTGAACTAAAAAGCAAATACTTACTGTGGTGACGAACCTGATGCTGTACAATACTTCGTTTCTGCCTAAACCGTCTGCTGCAAATGGAGCAACTGAACACTGTTCTCCCATTGATGTTTACTTCTTCATACTGGTAGGCATTTCGTTGCACTGCATATACAATAAATATAAAGTATGCAGGTTAAATGGATCAAGTTATAATCATTTATCAAAATGAAGATTGGAATGTCATATGCAATGTCATTTATCATGATACCATGTGAAAGCCTTTGACAAGTAGAATGTATATACCGACAAGAGCTGTCAGTAAGACAGCACCCACACTAAACTATTCCAAGGATTCAAAGTAATGTTTCCAAACCAATCAAGGGCCATCAATGATACTATATTCAAGCAAGACAGGGCTTTTTTGGACCAATTTTATAGCTGTTATTCGGTCATATTCCCAATAGCAAAAAGTATCTTTTTTCCCAATCTGAAGATAAAAATTCCCAATTGATGTTTAGAGGGAAAAATCTTTGAAATCAAAACAGATTTACCTTCTAATTATTAGCTCTATATCAATATAACAGCACAGTATGTTCACAATCAGTAAAAATTATTGAATATACCCTCATTTACATTTAAAATTATCACAATTTAAGTAAAAAGGACGCTAAAATTCCCAATCCCACGGGTATAGGTCATATTCCCAAAATGACCAGAAAAAGCCCTGCAAGAGTTGCCTAATTTAATTATTTTATAGGTTTGATATGCTTTGCTTTGGTAGCAGTCCTTCATTTCAATAAGTACTAGTTGTCACAATAAACATTGTATTTCAAAGACTAAATATTTTATAAGTATGACCACAAACAAATATGTGAATGCAATTATTATGTGTTTATTGATAAAACTGTTGTGTATTTGATTAACAAAGTAGACCATAATCGTCATTTCTGATTTTGTGATGATGGTGTCACCGATGGTAACTCCGGGCTTAAGTCTACAAAATGTAAGTGTGATTTGTTGATCCGAAAAATTCCCTAACCTATCAATTTTAATCTGACTGTACTTAAATGCTCATTTAGCTCACCTTTACCATGGGATTGATCTAGATGATTTTTCAGATGGCGTTTCTGAATGAACTTTCTTAAGCATAAAGTACATTCTAACTTTTTACTTGAATTCATTGTACATCTGCTACTGACTTCTGTATAGAGTCCAGACCTGTAAAACAATATAAAAAAATCCAATATAGGCCACATTTTTATCATGCAACACATATGATTACAAAATGTTTGCATGTAGACGGACACTTTTTAAGGTTTCATTGTAGTTTGGAGAAAAATGCAAGTTGGATAAAGACATTGAAATCAACGGGCAAATAAAGAATGTTTGTCTAAAGCTCAAGATGAACAGCCATACACAAAATCAAGGCCTATTATCAATGGCTTATGGATGCTATCCGAAATTATGACCATTTTTACAATATATCTCAAGACTAGAACAGAGAAGATTGGGTACGAAAATGACGGGACGAATGCGTGAGCACGATTTCGTTCAAGGAAAGTAAAATAATCAGCAATTCAAACTTATATGTACTTCTACAAGCAAAATACAATTAATTCAAACTAATGATAACGTCTGGTATGCTTACATATGTCTGAAACTGATGACAATCAATATACAAACAACATTAAGTGCACGTACTTTCGGATACGCAACTTTTCGTATCTGAAAATTTTCTTGCTATTTTCGAAATAATCTCTCATTTAGCGAGTATTTGAACTTAATTTCGAACCTTGATTCTGTCACCAAATATGAGATAAGGTCTGATGTGAAATGATGAACGGACTACAGTTTGTCCCATAAATGAGAATATATAAATACGAATTATCTTTCCCCAAATGTAAAATATCTGTTATAAATCAAAATTCTTACCTTTCTCCCGTCTATTTCAAGATTTATTGTTAACAACAACAGGCTTGAAATCTTTGAATGTTGTTGTTGAATCTATCTTCGTGTGACGTCATACCAATTTCTACTTGCTGAGCAATTTTACCGGATCACATGACCAAATGCGCCCTCTAGCCCAGTGTACTATTCATAGTAACCAATGAAAACACTCGGCGCCTGATGCCTCTTAGATTCAGCGGGATAGACAAAACGTTCCTGTACTGCAGACGTAAAAAAAGATGGCGACGACAAAATTCTTGGTGTATTGGATTGAGGAAACGACCTGGTCTATTGTTTCCAAATCAGCACTCAGAGATGATGTTTTACCAGGACAACGGACCTTCACAAAATTCCAAGGGAAATGGTACCCTTCTTTGGTTATAGCAAGTAAGTATCATCGCAAACTTACCACGTGCAATTCTTCGCCATTTTGTTTGATTTTTATTTCCCATCGTCTTGTCTTTTAAAAGGAAATCGGCACTTGTGCTGTAGACGATTGGATGGTAATAGGGTTCTCGTTTGCCTATAATTATGGCCTAAATCCACAAATATTTCATCAAACGGCTGCAATTTGCCGATTGTTACACGTTTTCGCAACCTGATTGTTGTTTCTCGAAAGATTCGGCATGTTAATTAACTTAATACCTTAAATTTTGTATTGCTCCTAAAGAAATTGCGTATTACTACTGAAGGGAAAGCACATTTATTGTTTTAAAAATGTTTTCAAACCTTTATCTGCTAAGTTTATGATGTAGATTTAGCTCTATTTAATTCATGATAAAATCTTGTACATGCAACAGTGACAGAAGCAAGCCAAAATTAAAACGTACCAGTACACAAGTCACAACGACCCCAATGATAAGTGCAATGATACTTGCTTTAACAGTAAATTGAGTTATTGGTAACATAAAATAAATTCAATCGACTTGATTTTTGGATGATTCACGTTACGTGTTTTTTAACAGAAATATTACTCTGTCTCACCACTTCCCAAATCAGAAAATAATTAAGGCGCGGAGTCTAATTTTTGGACGTCATACCTCAGAATAAATTCCCCACTTGCATGATAACGACCCTAAATTCCCCCATTCAAGTTAATGTCATCTTCAATTTTAAGGGATGACCTGTTTTTAAAGATCAAACAAGTACTCAATGTGAAAATGCTTAACACTTTTCCACTCACTGCTTCAGAAGATGACCAAAAAAACATTGACAAAGCAGAAAAATCCTTCATCGTATTTATAAGGAACTGCTTACAAGAGGAATCCCCAGAGGATGTGGAAAACTGTATCTTGCAGTACATACATGGTAAGTTAATTTGATAAAGGATATCTGAATTTAAAGGTATTACAAGACATAATTACAAGACTATTGATATAACTACCTAAACATTATTTATTTCACAGTTTTCAACTATATCAATTAGGACCATTCCAAAATGTCAAAACGGTAAACGTTAATTGATTACCACACCGATTATTTGTAAACTCATCAAAAATGAAGATAAATGTAGGTTATTACTTAAAAGGGAAAACTTAGTTAGAAAAAGACAGTAATTATAATGTGATTGTCTGCTGAAAGTATAAAAACATCTGATCTGTTTTTGGGTGGAAAAACGTTAAGTCTCATCAGTTTGCATTGGTGTCATTTATTAAGACACCTTATTAGTCCCCTACCGGTTTCACCGGAGGGGACATATAGTTTGCACTCTGTCTGTCGGTCACACTGTCTGTCCGAGTGTCAGTCACATTTATCTGGATCCTGCGATGACTTTAAAAGTTCTTCATATTTAATCATGAAACTTGAAACATGGACAGATGGCAATATGGAGATTATGCACATCATTTCATTTTGTTTATACATCAAGAATTCTGGTTGCTATGGCAACAAATAGACTAAAATAGCTACCGGTAGGGGACTTATTGCTTGGCAATAGTTTTGTTTCTGAATGTTTCTTGTTTAGTTTTCTATGTAAATATTTTCTGTTTCTATGTAATTAGCTGAACATGCACAATTTATACTTCTGTTTCAGCACTTCCAACAGAGCCAAAAGTGGTTAAAGTTCAGTCACCTGTTGAGCAAAGTCCATCCTCCTCCTCTGATCTGGCTTCCTGCTCTTCAACACTTATTCCATGTGAGTGAGATTACTTGTGACTTTTTATTTTAAAAATCAATAATCTCAACAATGTATAGGGATTCATTAGTAGAATTTTCAGGTTATGATTAAAAAATTGTTATATTGTGGTCACTGGTGTTTTGAAATAGACATAAAACATAATTTTCATCTGATGCAAGTCAAATATATTCACATTTTTTATGGATGACAGGTCTACTTTAATAGTTTGGGTAGGGATAAATAAAATAAATAAAAATAATATAAGTAATGATTGAAATTTACAATTAAAATATACACCGTCATAATCATAAATGGACATGATAAATGTACGGTCATACCAATTTATGAAAAAAATGCTAAAATATAACTTAAAGAATATGGTTTCCTGATATCAACACTGTGATGCTACGACTTGGTGATATCATGAAAAGCAGTGCATGACCTTGCGCATCAAAAGGCACCAAAAATCTCTGAAAATCAATGAAGAAGAAATTTGAAAATAAAATTCGCTTGGTTTAAGTCCAAGATAAAAAAAAAATTCACTCATGATCAAAATACATTATATTTCCACTCTTGGCTACGGTACTCGTTAAAATATTACATATTGTGTTCAATAGGTGAATCACATTGGTACATGCGATTTTTAGCTGATCCACAAAGAAAGCAAACTTGCTCATTCAAATGAAATGCAGGATTGGTGGTTGGTCCTATGTATCTGAAGAATATTTGAATCTTCTGTTTCTACATGAATATTTTCTATTTCTATGTCTGTAATTAGCTGAACATGCAAAAATTCTTCTGTTTCAGCGCTTCCAACAAAGCCAAAAGTGGTTGAAGTTCGGTCATCTGTTGAGCAAAGTCCATCATCCTGCTCACCATCACTTATTCCATGTGAGTGAGATTACTTGCGACTCTTTATTTCTCAGATTTCTATTGTTCTTAACCTGTCCATAAAGTAAGGAGAGAACTTTTTCAGTTATTATGAGGAGTGTGGGATTGGTGATTGATCCTGTGAATCTGACAAGTCCTTTCAGTCATACAAAATTTTGGCAGTAATCGGTGTTCTTCATGATAAAGACGTTGGATTAGAACCTGGGCGTTCCAAGGTGATTCCCCCACTTTTGTTAGTCCAGTAATGGTTAGTGTGATTGTCCATAGGCAAGGCACATTTTCCCTTGTACTAGTTATTTATTACTCAGAATCCTGAATATGTGAACTCGCCTTTATACTATAACTAAAATAATCTTTACATGCCCCATCGAATCGAAATGTTGGTGGTCTGCATCAAGAATCGAATTGAGGCAAAAAAATAGAATTGAACTTTGGTTAATCGTTACAGCCCTAGCAAACATAAATATGTTCAATTTCTTTACACCGAGTAACAAGTTTTCTGGTCTTCCATCATATATAAAATTATACTTTTTTTTTCAGTTGTTACAATGGGAAATACCTCCACAGACTATCCTGACTCTCCTGTTAGCATCTTGAGGGAGACCAAGAGGTATTATTTTTTATTATTAATAATATTAACTATCTTTTAATGTGTTGAGAAACGTTAGCCTTAGAAAAAAATGAATAACAGTTTGGGATACCCTACCTGCAACACAAGTGTTTCTGACATGGAACGCACATTATAATGCACATTTGTAAGAGTTTATGCTTTAGTAACTAAACATACTTCTTTACAATTTACACATAATCTATTCTGAGCCGTGTGCAATTGTTTTTTCAGTGAAAGAAGAATACGGAAACTCGAAGATGATGTCAAATACATGAGAAGAAAGTTACGGAAACTTGAAGAACGTTTTGAGAAAGAACTAGACACAGGAATGAAAAAGGATGACATGGTCATGAAGAAAGTTGACCTAGACACGGGAAAGAAAGTGGACCTGGACACAGAACAGAAAGTAGATACTGTAATTGACCTATTTGATGAAAAAAAAAGTGAAATTAAAAGTTCCATTGATTTGGTTGAGGGAAAATATGATGAACTGAAAGTTAACGGTATGAAAACTGATAAAGAAAAGCTAAAATACCTTGTTGGAAGGTTCTTTACGAATGAGGAGTTACAAAATAATTCCAGAACGGGAAAAAAAAGTCCAAAAAGTGTTGGTTCTGGAGCAAGACCACCACTGAATGCAGAGACTTTCCAACAACTTACTGACGCTGTTGTTCAGCATACTAACTTTGATGTTGGCACCTTCATAAAAAAAGTTGAAAATATGCAAAAAGTTCTAAGACGTTGAAACATCGTGGGCAATGCTATATTTCTATATTCATTGTTGTGTATTGTGTCACATTTCATCATGTTCATGTGAAAAAGCATTTTTTAGCTCACCTGAGCACAATGTGCTCAATGGTGAGCTTTTGTGATTGCCTTTTGTCCGTCATGCGTTGTGCAGCATCAACATTTGTCTTGTTAACACTCTAGAGGCCACATTTATTGTCCAATCTGCATGAAATTTGGTCAGAAGATTGGTCTCAATTATATCTTGGACGAGTTCGAAAATGGTTAGGTTTGCTTTGCATGGCTGCCTAGGGGCGAGGAATTTTTGCTTATATGGCTATATTGGCTATAGTAAAACCTTATTAACATTCTAGTTTTTTTGTTACTATCAGAGTTCAGATTAAACAAATCTGATAATTCATGAACTTTTGGCTGAAGGTTCATGAACTGTAAGCAAACTAACTTTTAAAAAGTTCATGAACTTATGTCAGAAAATTCATGAACTTTTGATGAATATTCATGAAATGCAAGTTCATGAACTTCACTTAAAGTTCTTGAACTTATATTTGTTTAGTTCATGAACTTCACAAAAATTCATGAACTTTGGTTCATGAACAATCAAATTCATGAAAGGCAAAATTTGCGTTTCATGAATATTCATCAAAAGTTAATGAACTGCTTCGCAGGGGTTCTCCATGAACCCGCAAATAAACATCGATTATTTTCGTTTTCGTCTTATTTTCAAATAGTTACAAATGTCGGAGTTAGAAGCTTTTGAATTACGTCGGCTGCAACTATTAAGGACAGTATGTGAAAACATTCGCATGTGGTGGCTTTTAAACACTATTAAGCATCCAACAATAACGTCTACAGAGTCAGTCTTGACAAATGTAAAGGTTACCCATTATTACCGAGTTATAGTATCGGTGAGTATTAGGTTGAGTTATTCAGGTGTATTCAGACTATTTTTTCTATTTTCCCACTATTTTATTTATAACAACCCTTTGTTTAACATGATTGGTTAGATACCATGTCGTCCGCATCCGCAAGAAATCGCTCACCGAGCTATTTCTTGCGGACGACTTTTGTGGATGCCCTTTGCAGATATGGACTGCGGACATATGAATACGGTCCGTTTTCAACTTGTTCGATGTTTTGCGGATGCGGATGCTCAGAGTTGTCATTAAGATTTTGTCAAGAAGGCTCAATTACCAATTGAGGAGGCCAGGGCCCATTTGCTCAAAACTTTAACGGACAATTAAGCTAACAGCCGTTAACTTTTGGATGAAGTTTTTGATGTAAATTAAATATTAAAATATTAAAATCTGCATTTATTCTAAATAAATTGATATGCTCAAATAATTGTCAAATGCTTCATAAGCCAGTTGCTTGTAATATTAGTTTTATTTACATCTAAAGTAACAGGCCGTTAGCTAACTGGGCGTTAAAGTTTTGAGCAACTGGGCCGAGAGCTTCAAACGTGGAAGGTGTGAGTGATATAGGATATCGGGGTAAGCTCCCCCTCCTTCGAAAATTTTTGTAATTTAGATGCAAAATCCTAGCATTGAGCGATTTTGGACACATGATTCATGATAGTTTGTGGAACATGTATGAAAATTACCCTTTGTTTTACTTAATTTCAATAGTTCAGATTTTGTATAATAAATTATAGAAATAACATTTTAAAAACGAGGAAAAAAAATAATAACACTGTTAGAGTGATTTTTTATGACTTGACTTCTTAAATTCATTACGCATTTCAAATGTTTTTACAGATTGAACAACCTGTAGATTAATAGTCTAACACTTTCTGGAATTCGAAAATTAAATGAGATATTAGTTATATTTTGTTAATTATTAATTCATAAAGTTTGTTTTTATAAATAAAACACTGCGTTCAAATTACCTTGCAATTATTTTTCCAATTTGAAAAACAATAAAATCAGTTGAAAACATGAGTGATTAATAGGGGTAGTTTGTACTTTAGCAATTCCCGGAAAGTCTAAATGTAAACAACGTTTTGCGACGTTTTGCGCATGCGTTGACGTTGCTATGCACGACTTGTCTTGTTCCAGTTGGCCGACATTGTTTTCTCGATGTATAATGTTTTTCTTGGAGAATTATCATTATCAAAACAGGATGAAAATATGTGTTGGGGCGGCAGCCCCCCAAATCAGTCACTCCGCTAATTAACAGTTCAAATTTCTTCGTGGTTTACAGCTACAAGTCTACTGCTTTCAGTTGAGACGTGTAAACTTGCAACTAATGGATGCACAGAAGGCCGTATTAAACATTTCTTTATATTGCTATCATGTTCTCCATAAATTTTTTTTTTTATGTGTGGTTTTAAGAGTATAAATCGCTTTATTCCATTTGCAAATTGTGCTTAACGAGTTAAATCGTTACGCATGACTGCGTCGATAACCATTTTCAAAATGGCCTACCTTTATGTAGAAGGCGGCTTAATCGCAAAGATGTGCGATTTAGAATTAAGGTATTTGACCCATAATTAGCTCTTTAATTTCCGTGTAATTTTGACGAAAGCCGTAGACGTCCGTACATTACCGTTCGCATTCGGAATACATACAAAACTTCTTTTAAAATGATATATTTCTTTAGCTAAACCGTAGTATTTGTTTCAGATTTTAATATCGTCGCTTTTAAAAGCAAATTAGATAAACAATAACTATTAAAATGTAACGATCATAATTAAAACGAAAGTAGAATCGGAGTTTGTTCCCTTTGGAAATCATGATCATTTGAACACTTATACAATTTTATGTGCATATGACAGCGTTTATTTACCTTGATATAAATCATTCTGACCGACGAAAACGTAATAAAGGAGGTAGATTTTCAAGAGAAAAAGACACAGTAACAATGTAAATTGTGTCGGCTATGATCAGCTGCAATGATCTGTGACAGTGTGGTTGGAAAATGACCGAGCAGCATATTAGTTTGAATGTTTATGTTTACGTGAACTATTGTAACATTGACTAATGTGATGTCAATAATGTTCTCTATTGGAAAACTGACAAAGAACCTAAGTCAAACGGCGAGCCTAATACCAAGCTGTGTACGGGTTAGTATCAGTTCATTATCTAATTGTAAAGCCATTTGTTTGTATGGTAATAGTTACTAAGATAATGACAACTCGTGAATGGTCGTGTAAATATACTTAATAAAAATTATTGATTTGTATGAATACACAGAGCATAAAGTTTGGAAATATAATAAGATGAAGTACTAGTATTAGTTTCCAAGCTTATTTAACAAAGTTCTATGTTTTGACATAATGATATAATTATGTTACAATTTCCATATTGAAAATGCCATCAATTTTGCTTGTCATTCTGTTACGTTTTATAACATAACCTTATAATCCGGTTACCAAAACATGTCTAAAAATTCCACATTTGGCATTAAATTTTGCTCAACTGACATCGGTGCCATATCAGACAATTATTAAAGCAATGATTGTTGTGTACATTAATATCAGTCTGTAAGTAGAATCTACTGTAAAACTGTGTACTGAAAACTTATTTTCAGTGATGCTGCTGTTCAGAAAAGCAAACACACATCCAGTACGCTGGGCGGCATGTTAGATGGCGACCAGGCTGTTAGTGTTCTACCAGAGGCATCGCTAGTAGCAGTCCCATTTCCATATTCATCAACAGATGGGCGCAACCAGCTGATGTTCAAAAATGAGAAGGCCAGAAACATTGATTCTCTGGGTCTTCTTGCCTATACTGACATGATAAAAATACTACGACAGAGGACATCGCTGGTTCCGGTTTATGTACCATCGAAACATTCAACTTTGAAGGCGCGGACAGTTTATTTAGCAGGGCTGTGGAATTCCTATGCCCGACTTGGGAGTTTTCCGTGCCGGGCAAGTGCACTTTTCCATCTAACTTGTCCGCGGACAACTAGAAAAGTAAGGGTAATCAACCATAATTATTGCCAGACACTAATCAGAATTGGCAAAACAATGCTTCTCAAAGCATTTCAGGAACATTTCACGAAAACTTTTAGTGATTAACCCATAACATTACTGACGTCCGAAGCAAACCATATCCGAAATTCATAGTATTATTTTCACACTTCGAGGTGAAGGTCTCAGGAAGGAAATTAAAACAACCCCAAGTTAAAACGGCCTCCAGTTACGATATCCCCAAAGTGGCCAAAGCGGCCACAGTTAAAGTTGTGGTTTTAATACTTTAATAATAGATACGATGTGTGTGCACAAAAATGGATTTGTTAATTTTAGTTCATCACATAGATTTGGGAATAAAATATTACTTTTGGATCAGACAAATTATACTTTTTTAACTCGACAAAATTATGGCGGCATCAAATAATTCATGAAAAGATATTTTGTCAGGTTTAAAATGATGACAACTTATGACAATTTTAAATCTCTTAAATTCAGTAAAAAAAACTCGTCAAAAATACTATATATATTAAATGAGGAACCGTTTAGACTACTTTGGGGGCAGTGATTTGTTCTGAACCACCGCTGCTTTTATCAAACATGTAATTTTTCGAGACCTTTTTCCTTCAGGCCGTTTTAACTCAGGGCCGTTTAACCTGTACTCGCGAGAATGTTACTTCCGTTGTTGATGTAAACATGCAAAAATGGACAAGTTTCTTATAAGAAGCAGTGGTTCCGAAAAATCAAAATCTAGTCAAACTGACGAGAAAAAACGTAAATCCAAGCCTGACAGAGACCGTGAATATGACAAAAAACGTATTCGCACATTTCAATCGACATGGTTAGCAGAATTTCCATGGCTTTGTGCAGACGACAAATCTGACACGGTATATTGTAACGTTTGTCGTATGTTTCCCCAGCTTGCTGATACAACTTCTGGACTTTATGTCGGTAAAAAGGTTGACAGGAAAAATACATTGAGCACCCATCAGTTATCAGCAAAACATGTTTCATGCATGAGTAAATTCGAACGAAAGAAAGTGACTGGTAGTCTTGACAGGGCCTTTTCGAAAGTTGACTTGAAGGAAGTTGAGAGATACAAAAAGCTGTTTAATACTGCATTTGCAGTTGCCAAACATAACCGGCCTTTCAGTGATTATACATTTTTGTGCGACGTCCAGAAGAAGAATGGGGTTGAACTGGGGAATGATCATTTGGGAAGAGATGCATGTGTTGACTTCCTTAATTCAATTTCGTCAGTAATGTTAGAAGAAGTAAAAGAAAATGTTAAAAAAGTTAGATTCTTTTCTATAATGAGTGACTCAAGTACAGATAGTGCAGTTATTGATCAAGAGGGTATCTTACTTCGCTATGTACACCCAGATACATTTGAACCAGTGACAACTGTAGCCAGTATTGAAAAGTTGGAAAATGCCAGAGCTGAAGGGGTGGTTAGTGCTATTAAGAATGGGGTCTTGAAATGTGGCATTGACATTGATACTCTAGGCTCAGACAGCTCTTCCCCTAAGCTTGTATGTGTTAATTTGGATGGTGCAGCAGTCAACATGGGGGCAAAGAATGGGGTTGCCAAACAGTTAAGTGATTCTGTTAAAAATACTGTAGTTGTAACTCATTGTGTTGCTCATAAACTTGAGCTGGGTGTGTTAGATGCTGTCAAACAAGTGGGCTATTTGAAAAAGTTTGAAGACACAGTGAAAAGAATGTGTAAGTTTTATGCATATTCTCCTAAAAGAAGGGAAGAGCTGAAGAACCTGGCATCTTTTCTTGATGAAACCCTAATTATGCGCTCAGAAATAAAGGCAATCCGATGGGTTGCATCCAAACTGAGGGCTTTAGAAGCAATGTGTAAGGACCTGAATGTTACTGTTACACATATGGAACAAATATTGTCGACATCATCTAAGGCAGATGAACTTGGCCAGGCTAAAGCCATCCTTTCTGATCTGAAACAAGTAAAATTTGTCAAGTACATATACCTGATGATTGACATTCTTTCTGCCATAACCCAAACTCCAAGCTATTTCAAGACAAAGATTTGTTGATTTTTGAAGTAAAGGAGGCAATTGAAGTATTGTACATGAAACTGCATGCAATGGGAGTTGAACCAGGGGAATATCTAACAAGATTCTACAGTCTGTATGACAATAATTCCAGCATGTTTGATGGGAAATATAAGCTGGTGGGAACTCTTCTAGCCTATAAAGATGATGATGACATTCATGTCCTCTTGGACAAAATGTGCCAGTATATTTTGAATAGATTCTCTGACCTTGACAAGTCTCCTTTGTATTTGTTCCGAGTATTTGACTTTAGAACATGGCCTAGTACTTTGGCTGAACTTAGTACTTATGGATGCTCTGAAATAAAGTCTCTATGTGATGAATTTAGTGAACTGCTAACAGAGGAAGATATTAGTTGTATCCCAAGTGAGTGGCAGACACTTAAAGTGCAGGTATCAATGCAAAGGAAACTTCACCCTTTAGCAGTGTTCCTATCAATTCTTCAAAGACAAGAAGAGACTGTTAAACATATCAATGTCCTGTTGCAGTTACTCTTGACAATATCACCATCTACAGCTTCTTGTGAAAGGTTGTTTTCAAGCATGAACCTTGTTAAAAGCCCTCTGAGAACATGTCTTACACAACAAAATCTGCAGAACCAAATGCATATTGTTGTGAATGGGAAACCATTTGAAGATTTTGATCCACAACCTGCATTGGAATTCTGGCTTAAGTCTGGACACAGGCACATCACACACAAACCACCAGTTCGAACTGCCACAGTGACATCAACAGAGCCCTGTGCATCAACTTCTCACCAGGCAGAAACTGGTGATATGCAACCCATGATTAATGAACTAGTGAAAACACTTGGAGGTGAAGACATTGCCAGAGAAAAACTAAAACAAATGGTTGACAATCCAGGATCACAGTGTTGTATAATGTAACATTAAAGTGGCGCTGGTGTTTAGAGTGGTATAGACAGCAGGTAACAGTCTTTACATATATACTGTGGGGCATATTAGTATATAATATTCTGTAAAATCAGAACTTTAGAATTTGCTTTTATCACATTGCAATGATGATTAAAATTTCTTCAAAAAAAGTTAAATAAATAAATTGCTTATTATGTTGTTGTTTCTTGAATGTTTTACAGAATTCTTGTTCATTATTTGGACAAGTGAGTTTTATATGCGGACAAGTTGATTTTTCTGTTTCACTTGTCCGTGGACAAGTAGAAAATTATTATATTTCCACAGCCCTGTTTAGTATTTAACATGTAAATATAATGGATGGCAGCCCCTATATATAGTTGCAAAAAGTATGTTGGAAACTTTTACAGTACAAATTAACGGATTTTTTTGAAAAACAGCCATTTTTTAAACCCAGTAAAGTTCATGATGGACATGGCCTGGAACGTTAAATTTTTTTTAGATGAAAATGTGTTAATGCAGCACATATTGGTTCTATCTATTATGTTTATATTTATTTCATTTATAAAATGTAGTAATTGTTAATTTAGTTAATTCAACTCTTTTGTTTATATTCCAGATTATGTGTTTTAGACTTTTTGAATAAATATTGTTTATAATAGAATATACAATGATGAAACAAAGTTTAATTTTAATGTTTTATGTTCAAAATTTATGGAACTAATTTTATATATTGCTTGTATTTTGTATCTAAGAACTTTTTAAAGTTTTATGGGAGTATCTTTCTTAGGTTCTCAATCATTATTTAAAAATATTAAACAAAGGTATTTCTGAAAAAAATCTGGCTTAATTTTGAATGGGGGTAGTGTTATAAACTGTTTTAATTTTTCAAATTTGCATGGTAAAGTTTCTTTGTTTTGCCTTCATTGTGTGGCTTATAGTCCAAGAATAAAATATATTATGGTATAGATTCAGAACATGCATACAATAAGCAAGTTTATCACATTTTGTTTATGGCTTTCAAAAAATAGAACAGGAAAGTTCTCATCGATCATAAATATAATAAGCAATAGGAGTACATATTACTTCCATGTAAGTTCATTCAATAATAATTGTTGATTATTTTCATAATATGTGTTCAATATACCATTCATAAATGTATATTTATATGAAGTTTATGAAATATTAATAAAGTATTTCACTTGTAAAGATGCCTATAGCTTTTCAGTTTTTGATGTGTTTAGCAAAAGAGGGGGTATGGTAATTAAAAAACTATATCTGACAAACCAAACGGTAAAATATCCTAAAATTTTGCAGAAAAGTCCAGATATGAATGCCCTTCAAGAAAATAATATGATTTGTGGTGTTCTAGACATTGAGTATTATGGGTTGAATACCTTAATATTTTGTGAAATATTTCACAAAATATTAATAAAACTGCACAAAAATCAAGATTTGGGGGGGGGGGGTATTTTTCCGTTTTACGGCCGATTTTTTAAAATCGCCACGTTAGCGCGCGGCTCACTATATTTACGCGCACCTAGTCCTTAGTTACGTAGAACATATAGAGTATTTCCGGAGACCGCTAAAGTAAAGATGTTCCGATTAATAGTAACTCCTGTTTAAACAGGGTGACGTCATCAATTAGATGGGCTTCCAAAGCCGTTAGCAGCAGCCATAGCAACCGTGTCAGTTTGACTTAAAAAGTCTTTGATGTGACTTCTCAATTGGCGCCGTTTGCAGCTATTAAGGGTGTAACACGCTCAGCACAAAACATCAAAATATAACAGATTCCTACAATCACATTTGATGGGGCGAATCGTTATACATATGGGGTGAGTCGTTATACATATGGGGCGAATCGTTATTAAATATGGGGCGAGTCGTTATGGGGCGATTTGTTAATGGGGCGAGTCGTTACATTACCTTTTGCAGCTATTAAGGGTGTAACATGCTCAGCACATGGTCGGTGTGAAAAAGCATCAATCAATACTACTGTACCTGAACAATGCAAGCACAGTTGATAGAGCATTGATGAATTAGCGTCCTAGGAGAAAAATCGAGGGTGTCGAAAAATCAGAATGTTGCTTTGCTGCATTTGATAAATTGGAGATTTGCATGGGTCGATGAAATATACATGTCTTGGAATTAACATTGAAACTGTGTTACGAGTCATCGTTTTTTCTCACCACTTTGGGAATGGTACCGGTACCGGTCAAATTGGGAAAATTGACGGCGTTTTCAGCCAAATTGGGAATTTTACCACTTTCATGAAAAACAGTCGAAAAGGATGTGAAAACAGTAAGTTACAATAAATAAACCCTAAAACAATTTGTTATATTTATTATTTAACTTGCATTCAAGTCAGATAATGGTTTTAAATGCCGTGCTGGTGGGTATCAACCTGCACAACTTGCCCCAGAGACACAAGTTTGCTCTCTGTCTGTGTCAATGGTTGAAAGAACATAAACAAAATTACTAGTATCTTCCGCCGTTAATGACGGTTGTGGATCTATACTTTCTGCTTTGCCATAAAGCCATTGCTAGATAAAGGATTGCATCCCAGAATGTTTTTTTTCTGTAGTATTATGAATTGCCATGTCTCGTCAATGACACTCGCGAACACGCATTACAGTCCAGATGGTTCCCATTCTCGCACGCAATGTATAACTGATAACAGTAACCAATCGATACAGCGCCACCAAACCTTGCAGCGGTTACTTCCCCTAGCCGTTAACAGTAACTGATTTGAGCTATGGTTTACGGTTGGGTAAAACAAAAGTAAAATACAGGAACATCGTCGATCTTTTCAGGGTCTTTTGGGGTGTTTTTCCTTACATTTGCGAATTTTTAACTTCAAATTGGGAAAAATGGTCAGAAAATCGGATTGGGAATGGTACCGTTTTCCGGTACCAACTTTATATAGAGGAAAAACGCTGACGAGGGAAAACTTACTGGATATTAACATGAATATTTACATTCAATATGGATTAGTGTGTGCTGAGGTTAAAGACTGGCTTTCAGAACAAGGTACACAATTTTTAATTCTTTGAAAACTTGAGCCGGCCCAGATCTCCTTTGAAACGAGCAATTTGGCCAGCTGCCGGCTCTTAATGACAACCCGGCGGATACTGACATATGGAAAAGCGCCCTGAAGCTCATATGACACGTATGTTTTCTTCTAGTTTTGTAAACTTTTTATTTTCCTTGTCCATAAGTATGTGCAGGTTATAAATAAATAAACGCATGTAGATACTGTGCTCAAAATCTTCAAAATGATGTGACATTAATTTCTAATTCTAATTCAGAGCAAAATATTCATCATCATTATCATCATCATCATCATCATCAACAACATTATTATCAAGGACATCATCATTGTTATTATGTATCACCTGCATCATCATTATCATCATCAACCTGATAATTATTACAATAACCATGCCAAAATGTTCTGAAAATGGAAATTGAATTTCTGCTAGATACACTTTAAACATTAATTAACTAGTCTATAAAAGCAAACATGTTGAAAAAAAGATTCCGTTCCAGTTGAAAGTCACATAGGTAATTAACACAATAAAAAATTGTCCACATTTAAGATAGTAAATGACAAGGACCTTGATGTATCAAGTTACACACGCAAGAATGTCTTGAAAGTTTTGTTACAGAAAATAAGAACTGCAGACACCAACAAATTTTGCAACTTGAAAACATAGCGCTGAAAGACAGCTAACTGTTACAAGTATGGAAGATCCAGAGCAAAAATAGCAGGTTGTTACACCCTGCTCCTTTTTGGTTCCTTAATGTTGCCTCTCTGGGCTGATGAACAGAATAAGGCATAAAAAAAATATATGTTTGTGTCAGGTTACCCGACCTACCCTAAAAAAAATGCCCCCACCCTAGAACATTTAATTGCAGGGGTGCGGAAATCTTAGGCCCGAGTCAATTTTTCCCATCAACTTGTCCGCGGACAAGTGCAATATCGGTGTAACAGAATGATAAAACATGTATAAAACCTCGATAAAAAAGAACAAGTCTTTCAATGATAGGATTACTTTTGAAACAACTTCAAGTTATTTGATTTTCATCTCTTGGCGTAAAAATTAATAATCGCAATGGCTTTTACGAATGTTGCTAGTTTTCATCAATGCATTTTAATGTTTGTGGAAGCTAACATAATGTCAATGGTTTTTAGGCCCGAAAACAGGTTGCTATAGCCGCATTTTTCACGCGTCATACTGTTCGGTGTTTTTCAAATGCTTAAAACTGTCTGCAATTGTTTAACAAGAGGGCCATGATGGCCCAAAGCGCTCACTTGAGAACTGGTACAAATTAAGACCATACTGTTGTGACAGGTTTGAAAATTAAGGTATCTGAACAATACACAGTGGGGGTAGGATCAATTTTGATTTAAAACATCGGTAAGTGCAATGGGCTAACTAAAGTAAGAGTTGGGTAGTGGATGTGCGTTTTTTGCTAATGGTTCCCAAATCATTTTTCTCCATATTCTTACCTAACTCTTGTTCATTAAGTCAGTGACAATTCTGGAAAATGCACAAACAGTAGATTTTGATGTCTTTTTCGCAAGCAGTTTTGGAAAACTAGTTGCAATGCGATAATTGTGATGGCTGTGCTATAAGGTAAAGTTTTGCTTTTTCTTTGACAATTTTCTTTCCGATGATGATAAACGATGTTAATGCAGGCTCTGAAGACATCAAAGTTGCATGTACAAATAACTGTATGCAAGTCTTGCAACTGTTGGAAATCAAATTTTATCGAACAATTTTTATGGTCATGCGCAAACTGTATAAGTTGGTCAACATTGAATCAAAAATCGTGTGTGCAAGCCAATTATTGATAACTTGTTGACGTTTTTTTTCCAAACACAAGGGGCAATCAATCTGGTTTTTCTGGCCCGATCAAGCTTATATTCTACTTCACCTGTAGTCCTACGTTCATAGACAAACTTTACACGATTGGTGAAGATTGGATGAAAAATGAAGTCTCTATCCTGAATAATGTCCATTTTTGCATATTTTTTTCACAAACAAAGGGCAATAACTCTGGTGTTTCGGGTCCAATCTTGCTTATATTCAACTTCACCTTTAATCTTATGGTTATAAACAAACTGTGCAAGATTGCAAAAGATTGGATGAAGAATAAAGTCTCTATCCTGTATAATGTCAATTTTTGCTTATTTTTTTCACAAAGGGCAATAACTCGGGTGTTTCTTGTCCGATCTTGCTTATATAATCGACTTCAACTGTAATCTCATGGTAATAGACAAACCATGCAAGATTGGTGAAGATTGGATGAAAAATGTCTCTCTTATTTTGAATAATGTCCATTTTTGTATATTTTTTTAATAAACAAAGGGCAATTACTCTGGTGTTTGAAACACGATCTGGCCCATTTTTGAGGTCTGCTGAGATCTGATGGTCATACAAAAACTGTTAAAGTTTGGTTAAGATGGGATGGAAAATAAAGTCTATACGTTGGAAAATGGCACTTTTGCTTTTTTTTGGCATGAAAAAGGGGCAACAACTCTGGTGTTACTGGTGTGTCGAGAATATCCCCAAATAGCTGACAAAACTTTGACTTTGTTTGTTGGTGAAAAAGTTGACAGGAAAGATACTCTCACAACACCCCAACAGTCTGCTAAACATGTTGCATGCATCTCCCAACATGAGAGTAAATCAAACAAAAAAGTTGGAGATCTTGACAAAGCCTTTGCAAAGGTGGAACACTCAGAGGTTGAACGATACCAAAAACTCTTTAACACTGCTCACGCAGTAGCCAAGCACAATCGTCCATTTAGTGACTATCCATTTTTATTTTCAATTCAAGAGAAAAATGGTGTTGACTTGGGCTCTGACCACCGTGGCAGGGATACTTGTGTTGACTTTGTCAAGTCTATATCTTCAGTGCTTTTATCAGATGTAACTTATCACTTGAAAACAGTCACATTTTTTCAGTTATGAGTGACTCCAGCACTGATGCGTCTGTTATTGACCAAGAGGGCATTTTGCTGAGATATGTTCACCCTGAGACATCAGAACTACATACAGCCATTGCCAGTATAGAGAGTCTGGAAAAGGCTCGTGCAGATGACGTTATTGCTGCCATAAAAAGTGGTATTGACCTTGACAATATGAATGACAATGATCCTAAACTAGTTTGCATTAATTTGGATGGTGCTGCAGTAAATCTTTGTGCCAAAAATGGTGTTGCTAAAAAAATAAGTGATTCTGTTAGCAACAATGTACTTGTCACTCATTGTGTAGCCCATAGGCTAGAACTTGGTGTTCTTGATGCTGTTAAAGATGTTGGATATTTGAGGATACTTCGAAGAGAATTTGCAAATTTTATTCATACTCGCCAAAGCGCAGAAATGAGCTGCAACACCTTGCATCAGCTTTGAATGACAGCTTATTTATGCATTCTGAAATTAAGGCTATCAGGTGGGTTTCTTCTAAGTTTAGAGCCCTGAAGGCAGTCAGCCAAGACTTGTCTAAGTTTAGAGCCCTGAAGGCAGTCAGCCAATACTTGTCTTAGTTTAGAGCCCTGAAGGCAGTCAGCCAAGACTTGTCTAAGTTTAGAGCCCTGAAGGCAGTCAGCCAAGACTTGTCTAAGTTTAGAGCCCTGAAGGCAGTCAGCCAAGACTTGTCTAAGTTCAGAGCCCTGAAGGCAGTCAACCAAGACTTGTCTAAGTTTAGAGCCCTGAAGGCAGTCAGCCAAGACTTGCAAGCTACTGTTCTACATATGGAACAAATTTAAACTGCCAACCGAGCTGATAAACTTGGTCAGACGAAAGCAATTTTAACTGACCTCCAGCAGGTGAAGTTCATTAAGTATTTGTACCTCATGATTTCTGCCATTACTGGTACTTCCACTATGTTCCAGAACAAAGAATTGCTGATATTTGAAGTCAAAGAGGCTATTGACACTATGTATACCGGACTCCACTCAATGACCCAAGAGCCAGGGGAAAATCTTGCAAAGTTCTACAGCAAGTCTGAGACGGAGCCAGGCACATTTGACGGATATTTGAAGCTTTCGGGTACACCCACATCCTTCGAAGATGACAAGGACATACATTACTTACTTGACAGTATGGGCCAGTCAATACTGAACAGGTTCTCTGACCTTGATAACTCTCCAGAGTCTGACATGAGAGTGTTTGATTTCAGACTATGGCCACATACCTTAACTGAACTGAGCACATATGGAAATCAAGAGATCAAGAACCTGTGCCAACACTACAGTGACATCCTTACAGAAGAGGAAGTGAAAGTAGCACCCGTACAATGGCAGACTTTGAACATACAGGTTTCAATGCAGAGACAGTATCATCCACAGGCTGTCTACACCTCAATCCTGCAGAGAAAAGAGGAATCTGTACAGCACATCAGTGTGCTGCTTGCAATAATACTGACTGTGTCTCCATCTACAGCTTCATGTGCAAGATTGGTCTCCAACATGAACTTAGTGACAAGCTCAGTTAGAACCCGTCTGACACAAGAAAACCTTCAAACTCAGATGCGCATTGTTGTAAATGGAGCATCTTTACAAGACTTCAACCCTCTTACAGCTGTTGAGTTCTGGCTGTCATCAGGTAACAGTCACATTACACATACAGTGTTTTTTTAGGGCCAATTTGGGGCCGAAATTCAGCCTCATTCCCCTGCTTAAAAGGTATATATATTTCCCCTATATTTACCTTAAAAGTCCCTTCAGAATGTAAGCTTAATTTTGAAGAAAACAAATTGACCAAAATCAGACAAAACTTGACGAATATAAAGCAATTTTCGTAAACAATTTCAGCAATTTTTCATCAAACGAAGTTGGTGCATAATCTAAGGTATCATTTGTAGCAAAGCAATTGATTACTGTTTTATAACCAAACAGAATATAAACATGTAAGTGATTTTCTATAAAAAAAAATCCCCTTTTGCCGTATAATTCCCCATCTGAAGGGCCCCGCCACCTTTCCCCCAGAGGTGAAAAAAAAACACTGACAAGAAACCAGTGAAACCTTCCACTTCAACTGAGAATGAGCCAGGAACATCATCTCAAACAGAAATTAATTCCATCCAACCAATGTTATCTGAGATGGTCACTATACTTGGTGGGGAGGATGCTGCTAAATGATTCAGGACCTCGCTGTGTGATGTAACTAAACACTAGAGTCTGAGTGACTCTTTAAATGAGGAAATATTAAGTGGTTTCAAATTATGAATGTCAGTGCATAATGTAAGCATTTTATGCCATTTCAAACTGATATTAAGTTTGAATGTCACTCTCCTTATCACATCATTGTGAATGACCGTCTAGATTTTGTATATTGAGATGTTTATTAAACGTGAACGTTTTTGCTGACATATAAAGGGGAAGAGGAAGAACAGCAAGGAATACAATTATATAATATTTTAATACTGAAATAGACATATATACATTACCAAATATACATATCAAGGTTGCAGAACAATATTCCTACTTGGACAAGTGACATTGGCATGTAGACAAGTAGATTTTTGCATCTAACTTGTCCATGGACAAGTGAACAATTTTGATATTTCCACACCCCTGTATTGGATGTCAGATTGATTTTTGTTTTATTTACCTTTTTCAATAGTTAAATGTGTTTTTGGATAAATAAGTGTTTTGCTTTGATAGTATCCACTTATAAACAATGTTTAAGGATATTAATGATACGTTTTGAATATTTATTCAGTATTAGAATCTTCAAGTTGACCATTTACCAAACAAAAAAATGATAATTAAAAAAATAAATCCCGACCTACCTACCTACCCTAATTTTTTGGGCCATGTAACCTGAAACATATTTGTTTACGCCTAATGTTGAAAAAAATTTGGAATTCAGGTTATATTTTGAAGTATTCAATGGCAAATGAACAGACCTTAAAGGCTTTTATGCACCCATCAATATTTCCCCCATAGCGGCAGGCATATACAGGACTTAAGACTGAACGCGATTCCCGACAGACGGGAATTTGACATTCAGAATAATTCCGGGTCCCGGGGTAATAGACTTTGGTCGGATTTAAGATCCCGGTAATACAGGCCCCGGGCCATTTGATAGACATATAGCATCTCCCACTGAGGGGATTTAGACAAATATGCTTGACTCTAGGGTGGGGAATTAGACCCCAACAAATAAAATTTGTGAAATTCCCCTGAGTCAGCCCGCAGCTTCCCCCCCCCCTCCCCCTGGTGGAAAATATTGATAGGTGCATTATTTAAATCATATTTAGAAGCATGTAACAGGTAAATACCCTAAAAGAACAACTCTCGGAAAGAAACGACACTGCAGCCTTTGAACCTGGCCATGCTTTCTCACTAATTTTTAAAATTCTTTCTACATAAAATGGGGAGGTCACATTTACTACATTCATTATAATTGAGTGTACTGTCAAACATTTTTACAAGGGGTGTTATCATGACTGGTTTAGCAAAAAAGTGACTTGGGTATTTGTCCATTAAACATTTACTCTAGCACTTTACAAATTTCGAAAAATAAAAAAATAATGTATAAAGTTACAACTGTACAACACATGCATCAAAGAGCAAATTTAAAGTACACCACATTTAAGTTCACAACTACTCTCATGTTTATTCCTGGAAAATCCAATTGAAGCGTGTTATGGTGATATCAACTTACAAATAAGGCAATATGAAATAATCCATGTTGTACTACAAACTAGAAATGTGACTTAAGTGTTTCCTAAAATACAATTTCATCAGCACCCAAAAAATCCATTTTGGTAAAATATTCATAACTTGTTACACAATGTGGTAAGTAATCAAATCAAATTATCAACATATGTAAACTGGATCAGGAAAAATACTAATTAAGTAGAGAAACACGCGTATAACACACTTCTATAACACTACGTCTTGGTATTTCTATATAATACAATGATCAACTGTTGTTAGTTGTTAAGCTTTAATTAAAAAAAGTTCGGGCTAGGAAAAAATGTTTCGGGCAAATAAACATTCTAAAGTTACTGGCCCAAATGGCAAGTAATTTTTTTAAGTTATTTCAAAGACAGCGAGCCCGAGCACACTTTTCCTCCCAGGTTTACTTTAGCCTGTTATGTGTCAATCATATTGACTCATTATTTAACTCACAAATACAAATGTTTCCGAACAAATAATTAATTTAGCTCAAGTAATTTAAATCAGAGACAGCTCCGCATGAATGACAGATATGCAAGTTTGGTTCATTGCTTTGAACAAATCTTAGTTAGATAGTATTGAAACAGAACATATTTTAGGAGTACTGTCATACTGTGCTTGTCTTATAAACAGGTTTAAAGAGTGTATCATTTTTTCGGCGTAGCTGTCTAAGATCACTTTTGACCTAGATTTCTTGCGATAATTATGCAGCGGGAAAATTGAATGCCAATAGCATTGGGCAAATTTGATAATTTTAGGGAATGCAAACTTACAACAATCGTTTAATGTACCAATTATTGTTGCAAACTTTCGATGAATAAATTTTACATAATTGTTTACATAACTGGTTAAAATAAAGTTACAAACATATCCTCGACATATACTCTAGAACAGAGGCTAATTATGAACGCATTTTCTCATTGTATGCCATAAACAGACATATATTCATTCGCGTAACGAAATAACTATTTTGTTTAGCCTACGTTTATATAAGCGGCACGCTCTATAAATAGCAATTGTGCAATGTTCCCATTCATAAATCTCATTCACAGTCAGAGTTGCCATTCCATGTAGCCCATTGATTCTAGCGAGTTCAACACATTCCAGAAACAGTAGTGGCATTCTAAAAATAACGCGCGCAGCTAGCAACCGTTGTATAGCTGTGTTAATATATTCATACATGCATCAATCATAGCGTTCAGAGAATCATAAACCTAAAAATTTCAGTAAATTGGGAATTTATATTTATAAATTTACTGTTAATTTGAATTAAAATTCAAGTTATGATTTATGAAGGATTATTTATAGGTGCACCTTTCTATCAACTTCTCCAGTAGATGTTATTTAATCTGTAAAAAGATGCTACATTTTCTATAAATAAAATGTTATGGAAGTAGATTCAGAATACGTCGAATTGTTATTCGCGTAGCATGAATACACAATTTGCAATACTAATTATACACAGGAACCCTTGATATATCATATTTCTACTGATATAGTTTAAAATCGTCAGTTTAATGAATGTTTATGTTGTCTTAACATTTCAAAAATCGCTGAATGTTCCCTGACTATTGCTTTTTATTGGATACACAGTATAAATTCTTATTTAACTTCAAATCATTATTATATTAGATAACTAACATGAATGGTATATTACCGGTACTATAACTAACTATATAGACTCGTCTGATACATAATGATTTTAATTCATTCCCGAAATTATTTTGTTACATTGTTAATTTGTTAAATTGGCTTGACAAATTCAGATAACAATTATGTTAACCTAAATTATTTTGGTTATTCATATATCACTGGTGGAAACATGGAGCTGTATGATTGGTTTATTCACGGCATAGATATTAATGATAATTTTATTAATTTTTAAATTAATAAATTTATCTCAAATTAACTTTTGGGTCCGAGAAGTTTTCTTATAGTGTCCGAATAATATGAGGTCCAACAAGTCTCCTAATATTGGGGGGACCAAAAAATGGGGTCTGAGAAGTCAGGTAACCGATCATCTTGGCCGTCTGTTTAGGTAATTTTAAATGACATCTCAATATTAATTTCAACGCCGATTGTGTTTTTAAAAGACATTTCTTGTTATTAATATTAAGAGCTTATCAGGATTAAAGTTAAGTCAAAATCAATGTTACTTCATGCATTGAAATTTATGTATTGAATGATCACAATAATGATAAGGAAAACAAAATATTTACACATTTCTGTTAAGCATCAGCCAAATTCATGTTTATAATCAAAATATTGTGACACATTTCTGTTAAGCATCAGCCAAATTCATGTTTATAATCAAAATATTGTGACACATTTCTGTTAAGCATCAGCCAAATTCATGTTTATAATCAAAATATTGTGACACATTTCTGTTAAGCATCAGCCAAATTCATGTTTATAATCAAAATATTTAATGTGTAACAAAACTGAACTAGCTTTCAGAGGTTCTAAAACATAAAGTGCAGAGCTATTGATCATAAACCATGTGTATATTTTTGAATGAAATAGTAGGGAATATTTCTTAGCCTATAACATTAAACTTCAAAGCATTCATTCATCGTAATGATTGAACCATTTAAAAAGGAGGCGTGTCCAATACGTAAACAAGTTCAATAAAAAGGACGCGATATTTACAACACAATAGTTATTACACATATACATAAATTAATGGAATTATGTTGTCTGAAACTATTACTGAGTGCATACTCTAACCTTTCACTGACCTTTTATAGATCTAGTTCCCCTGTTTCGATGCAGGGGTCAAGGTCGTCATGTGAAAAACATACCGGCGTGTCTGCACGCGCGTTCGGGGAAGTGAAACACACGTGACAGTTACTTTACGGGCCAAAAACCAACACAATTCCGTAGGAAATAGTTTAACAAATATCGTTCGATCATTCCACATAAATTAATCGTTTTCTTACCTCTATCAGACATGGTCTGTGTGTTCCAAGTTGTCCAGCCAAATTCCAACTAGTTAGTTATCAGCCAATCAGAGAGAAGAGTAGTGGTCTAAAATGCGGAGTTTCATTTTTCAGTCTCTATCTCGTGTATTTTCAGAAAAACCACTTAACTTTTGTTGCAATAAACATCCTGTTTTGAGCTAAAGAGCGTGTGAAAGTTTAAATAGAATGAAGGAAGCATTATGTAAAAAAAAAAATAAAATCATATATTTCCAAAACGTTTCCCCAGAATGCTGAAATTAACAATAATATTAATTATCAATACAGTATTGTATATATACATGACGCTGCAATTTTGCGGGCTTACGTGAGCGAGGTACGAGTATATTTTTCTAAACTGCCAAGAACCTCGTGAGTTTTGTTCAATTAACATCCTGTTTCGTTATATAGTTTCGTTTATTAGTTAACATTTTAAAGGTACTTTTTTACGTATTGGAGTATTTTAAAAAATTAAACGTCTAAACTCGAATAACTAATTAAGCATCTAAACGAAAGAACTCAAGTATTATAGCAAGAAATACTAAAAAAAAAGAATAAAAATCATGCCTCCATCGGGGCTCGAACATACGCACTCTGGGTTAAAAATATGTCGCACTAATTAACCACTCGGACAGCCGGACTTGAATACGTATTAGTTTATTGATACTATGTGTAAGTAATTCGCGTGTAATCAACAATTTCTAAGAAAACGGCAGAAGTACTCCAAATTATTCAATCAATTCGCATTAAAAATGCTGTATAATTGTATCAATTTCAACTGATGATTACTGCTTAACGACATGTTAGTTCCAATTTATTTCTATGGCAGGAGAGTTATTTCGCTCCTTTATTCTTATTCCCACTGTATTACCCTCTATACCCTCATACTTGTCTGACTCCTACCCCCCCCCCCCCCCCCTCCATCCAGGGAGTCACGCTAAATATTACGAAAAACATAAAATGACGTCGTGGAAGTCAACAAGATGACGTCATGAGACTGCGCGTTTTTGCTTTATCCCACAGTATTGAAATAAAGCAAGTTGATCCCACAAGGTGTTATTTCGTCAACTCCGGCGTGATGATGGGATAAATATGCATCTTAAGGCACTTTGTTTCAAGCAGGTGACCAATTGCTCATGCAACACAACACACAATACGATAAAAAGAATCAAACACAGAACACTAGTGAATACGATTAAAACTGGGGTCATATAGTCGTGTGATGATCACAGTCTGATTAATAATTACGACATAGATCGAATTTACTCTTTGTATAGGGCGCATATTTACTAGGGGTGTAACGATATCGTTGACCCATATCACGATATACAGCAATATTTTGAAATATATCGCGATATATACCGAGATATATTGCCCATTATTAAAATGCACCGTTTCTTTTCCCTATCTTAATTACCTAGGCTTGTGACTTTCAATATGACTTAGACAGAGTACGCTCTGTTCATAGTTAAACTTAAATTAATTCACGAAAACATGGTAATGTTCAATATCTTGCTAACAAGACCAGAAACACCATAAATCTCACCAATCCTTTTACATGTCAAATATTAAAATTGATGTTCATATGTATGCATTTTTTTTCAAGACATTTTATCAATAGAAGTTTTAAACAATATAATTTTTATAAGATATTTGCCATAATCACATGTTCGCGTTTTTTATAATAATAATTTTCATGTGCGTATTAGAATGACACATTATGTCAACTATCTAAGATCGGTATATAATTCAGTAAATAATGAACTGATAATTTGTCACAGTTTTAACAGTATTAACGTTTTTGTCTTCCAATGCATATGTTCACAGAGTACATTTTCAAAATCAATAATTATGTTTCGATAGAAATTAATCTATTACGTCATTATCATCATTGTAATTTGGAGCCGATATGTACAGACATGCAAAATCACTACAACCTTGACAACAACAAAATACCAATAAAATAACAATTTTTTCATGAACAGACACTGTAAACGTGAAATACAAGTATGTAATTTACATATCGCGATGTATTACCGCGAGATCTGATACCGCGATATACCATTACACCCCTAATATTTACCCATTAAAAAGTATCTCAGTGATTGACCAAGGCTTACCAGTAAAGCTACTAGGAATGATCAATGTAAATCATTGGTGGTTTAAACATTTAGTGCTTCTGAACAAATTGAAATCTTCTATAATATATTTATCTGTTTGTTTTAACCCTGTTCATCCCGAGCACTTCTTAATCAAGGTTAACTCGGCATACACTGGTGAGTACTTTTTGCAAACCGTGAAATACACATTGTGTAAAAGGCACGTCACGTGACAAACAAAATGGCTGCGCCCGTTGAGTTTTGTTTGGACTTGTTTAAAGTCATTTAAATGAAAAATATACACAGAGACGCACGTTTAATGTTGCGGGTACGTATTTTTATTCTTGATAAAAATGCTTTAGATTCAAGAAATTGTCATATTTATATCATACAGCCATTTAACCGGGTTTTTTTTTTAATTATAACAATTCATGTTGACATTGCTTACTGTTCTTTTAAGCAGATGACTGGTGTAAAATAAAACCTTGTTTTCATATATTTTCCAATAGCAATAAAAACAAAACCCAGGTCTAAATTGACAAAGTCATAATTTAATATGAATTTTGGTTGTAAATCATGAACTGTATATTTTAGAAATTACTTCCAAATTATCGTTGTTTATCGGCCGATAATTAATGATTTGGAAATTGGAGTTCTGATGCATAGTAATTAAAAAATGCCCCCATGGTTTAATAGCTACATTTTAGAAATTACAAAGAGCTGTTTATTGGCTGATTAACAATGGTAATGCAAAATTATTTTGATTCTAATATGATTTGACAAATATTTTTGCAAAAGTCATCAGAACTATATTTTACTATGCTCCGCTCAGAATCAGGACTTCTTTTTCGATGTTATTGGGTAGTTAAACAATGATAATTTTGTTCTTTGTCTATAGAAACATTACCTAGTATCATTTTAGAATTAACACCATTAAATTAAAATACTGAGTTTAAACAATATACAAGTAGTTTAAGTATAAATAAATGTCAGGGCATAGCCGTGAAGGCAACGTGGGCGATAACTTCGCCCTGGAGCTATTGACATCGCCCATAAATTTCATCAAGGAGAAGTCCACTTCGCCGTCTGTTTTAAACTTCGCATAGTTATAATTATCAATCAAACACCAGTCATAAAAGCTTTGAAGTCAACTTCCATAAAATTGAGAAGTAAATTTCAAAAACGCACATAATTACCTGATACACAAAACACATATCAATCCATACTAAATGTAAATATTCATGTTGATATCCAATAATTTCCCTCATAATACAGTTTCCATTTTAATTCCAAGACATTTATTTCATCACCACATTTAAATATCCATTTTATTCCATGCAATAAAGCAACTGTCTGATTTTGTTAACACCCTTGACATTTCCTCTGGAACACTAATTCATTAATGCTCTATCAACAGTGCTTGCATTGTTCATGTACAGTGGTATTGATTGATGCTTTTTTCACTGACCATGTGCTAATCTTGTTACACACTTAGTTCTACAAACTGCTAGCCAATGGCCCCATCTCAGCAGTCACATCAAAGACTTTTTGAAGTCAAACCAACACTGTTGCTATTAGCTGTTGCTAACGGCTTGCAGACTTGAAAGCCCAATCTAATTGGTTACGTCACGCTACCACTCTTGTTAGATTTAACATGTGTTATTATTAATGAATGGTGTTTTTAATGGATTTTAATGTTTGTTCAAATTAGATTAATAATTGTAATTTTAACGAAGTGTTTTATTGAAAAAAAAAAGAATTAATAACTAACCAAATATAATTAATATATAATTAATTTTTAATTCCAAAAAAAACAATGTTTTATGATGCATTGTGAACGTTTAAATAAAAAAATAATATTTTAATTTAAAGTTTTATTGTTGCGTGTATTGCTAGAATGGAAACTTGGACAAAAAACATGGAAACTAGAATAATGTAATACAACTTAAAATATCTTGTCATTAATTTATGGAGAATTTGATGATGATGATGACCTGATGATGATGATGATGATGATGGACTTGGTACCATGATAGTGATTGACATGGTCTGATGATGGTAAAAACAGTCAAAATTATGGTTAAGTGCTTTTTGGAAAACACTTCTCCTTGAAGTGGCCTCACTTCTCCTTAAACTGAACTGAGGGAGAAGTGACTTCTCCCTAAAATTTGTCCCTAGGCTGAGCCCTGAATATATTTAATTACTGACTTTTATTATTCTCAGTAAGCGAGATTTAAATATATGAAATTCCTTAATGCACCTATCAATATTTTCCCCCAGGGGGGAGCGGCGGGCATATACGGGACTTTAGACCAAAAGCAATTCCCGATAGGCGGGAATTTAACACGCCGAATGATTCCTGGTCCCAGGAAATATACTTTGTTCGGATTTTAGATCCTGGTTATATTGCCCTCGGTTCATTTGATACACCAATTAAGCATCCCACATTGAGGGGATTCGGACAAAAATGCTATGGTGGGGAATTAGACCCCCCAAAGTACAATAAGTCTCATTCCCCTGGGTTTGCCCGCCGCTCCCCCCCTGGTGGAAAATATTGATAGGTGCATAACTGATGGGTACCAGACCATTTCCAACGCCGTGAACACATTCGCTGAAATTATTCACATTTTTGTATTATTCACATAACTCAGTTGTTACATGCATTATTAAACTGAAGTGTGTAATGGGAAAACCGGGCTTAATGCACGTGCGTAAAGTGTCATCCCAGATCAGCCTGTGCAGGACAACACATTCCGCTATGATATTTTCTGTTATTTCTGTTGCAATGAAGTCTCTTCTAAACATAAATCCACTGTATGTGGACTGCACAGGCTGATCCAGGACAAGACACTGTACTCACATGCATTAAGCCCGATTTTTCCACGACACACTTTAATTTCTTTTCCTACATTTCTTTCCAGTCGGGGCTCTAAACAAGGCGCATTGATATTAATCACAGTAATACAAAGCAACAGCATGTCAACCAAAGGGGAATGGAAGGACTGGGTGGGGGAACTGTTCGAGCCCGCATTTGGCGCTACCATAGAGGATCTAGTGGCAACTGAAGATGAATCTAAAAACAAACCTCGAATCAAGCATATGTCGGTACACGATCCTGAAGCCATTAGGAAGGTACAGTACTTTTATGTTTTACATTATTTGATACAGTGTATTTAAAACATTATTGTGTAAGCCTATAAGTCATTTTGAGCTGGCTTGTTTTGACGCTTCTACTGATATGTAAAATAATTTATCAATGGTTCTACACATCAGCAGATTGAAGAGCAATTGTTGTTTTGTTGCTATTATGATGAGTGCATAACTTACTTATTTATGGAAGATGATCAAGACAAGAATTGTTTTAGCATTTTTTTGCACATGAACTTTTACAACTTAACATGAAAATTAAAACTGTTTGGCAATGTTAAGTCATTACAGACATTTTTAAGAGTTTCATTTACTGGTCATTTGGACTGACTAACTTCGAGAATAACCGGTCCGGTCCTATGAATGGACAGACCCGCACTTTTCAACTGTCATAGTAAAGCTTGTTTTTCCACACAGGTTTACGAGAGAGTCCACATGATGACGCTCCTGGATGAAGAGATGAGAGCCCAGAAATCAGCGCCACCTGGTCAACAGCAGCAACAGCAGCCACTGGGTTTGTGATATTTTTGTTAACACATAAATATGTTTTAATTGTCAAACTGCTAAGTTTTGATTTTAATGGAAATATAAGAGGCAACATGAAATCTGTCAGACAGTTAGATATGTCTGACAAAATTTATAACACACCCGCCACATATTTTAGCCAGGCCTCCTAGCTCAGTTGGTAGAGCCCAGGATCGTCAGTCGGGGGTTCGCGAGTTCACTCCCCGGCCCAACCACATAGCTTGTGTGGGGATTGGTCATGAAATTATTTCTACGGCCATTCTCCCCCAACCTCCGATTCAAGTAGGGCAGTTGTCAGTTACTGGCATAAGTATGTGCACTTAGTACTAAGCTTGCCCAGGTAAAGAGAGAGTAGGTGATGACAGCCATAAATTCAATACCCAGTAGTTGTTCAACCACTAGTAGACAAATATCGCAACAAAGTTAATACTCAAACCTTCCTGTCTGATTAATGCCCTAGTTTTGCTATAAACACTCAATGCAAATGCAGATCTGTTAAAATTGTAAATCTGTAAAAAAAATGTTTGCAGAATGAGCTACACAGTCAAAATACCATGTTTTCCCTATACTGGTTTATATGACAGAATGCAATCCCAAACAAGGTCTCGATATAAGGTATCTTTGTATGAAGTTTCATTAAAATATCTCAATGCATTCACAAGTTATTGAGTGGAAACTGTTTTTTCTATTTTTAGCTCACCTGAGCACAAAGTGCTTAGTGAGCTATTGGTATAGGGGAGCTCTCCGGCTTCGTCCGTCGTCCATATGCCGTCAACAATTTGGTCCGTTATCGTGATAAAGACTATATTTTTAGCTCGACTATTCGAAGAATAGGTGAGCTATCCTACTATCCCCAGCGTCGGCGTCCGCGTCCACGCCTGAATTTGGTTAAAGTTTTTATTCAAAAGTCTTGTAACTTCAAAACTACATAAGTTATTCACCTGAAACTTGAAATATACCTTTGAAATCAACTCCAGTGTCAGGGGCAACATTCTCCACAACTCTGTTTTGTATTTTGACAGACTTATGCCCATCTTTCACTTAGATTTTCTGGTTAAAGTTTATATTCAAAAGTTTGATAACTTCAAGACTACGTAAGTTATTCACTTGAAACTTGGAACTAACCTTTGTCATCAACTCCAGTATCAAGAGCAACATTCCCTATAACACTGTTTTGTATTTTGACAGAGTTATGCCCCTTTTTCACATAGATTTTCTGGTTAAAGTTTGCATTCAAAAGTTTTGCAACTTCAAAATTACATAAGTTATTCACATGAAACTTGGAACTAACCTTTGTCATCAACTCTAGTATCAGGGGCAACATTACACATAACTCTATTTTGTATTTTGACAGAGTTATGACCCCTTTTCACTTAGATTTTCTGTTTTTAAAGTTTATATTCAAAAGTTTTGTAACTTCAAGACTACATAAGTTATTCACTTGAAACTTGGAACTAACCTTTGTCATCAACTCCAGTATCAAGAGCAACATTCCCTATAACACTGTTTTGTATTTTGACAGAGTTATGCCCCTTTTGCACATAGATTTTCTGGTTAAAGTTTATATTCAAAAGTTTTGTAACTTCAATACTACAAAAGCTATTCACTTGAAACTTGGAATATACCTTTGTCATCAACTCCAGTATCAGTGTGAACATTCCCCATAACTCTATTTTGTATTTTGACAGAGTTATGCCCCTTTTTCACATAGATTTTCTGGTTAAAGTTTATATTCAACAGTTTTGTAACTTCAAAACTACATAAGTTATTCACTTGAAACTTGGAACTAACCTTTGTCATCAACTCTAGTATCAAGGGCAACATTACACATAACTATATTTTGTATTTTGACAGAGTTATGCCCCCTTTTCACTTAGATTTTCTGTTTAAAGTTTATATTCAAGAGTTTGGTTACTTCAAAACTACATAAGTTATTCACTTGAAACTTGGAACTAACCTTTGTCATCAACTCTAGTATCAGGGTCAACAGTACCCATAACTCTGTTTTGTATTTTGACAGAGTTAGCCCACTTTTTGCATAGACTTTGTTGTTAAAGAGTTTTTGTTCCAAAAATTTATAAATTATACAAGGCTTCACTTAAAAGTTTCGTATTTTAACAAATTTATGCCCCTTCCACTATCCAAAATATGTACCAACTGAAATACTTCTAATAGTCGAGCGCGCCGTCCTCTGAAAGCTCTTGTTTATTCAATCTTGCCCTAACTTGCACAGTTTGTGTATGACCATAAAATCTCGGATGGAATTTTTATTGGGTCAGATCACACCAGTAACACCAGAGTTATTGCCCCTTTTTCATGCAAAAAAGTGCAAAAATGCCTTTTTCCAACATATAGACTTTATTTTCCATCCAATCTTAACCAAACTTTCGTAGTTTGTGTATGACCGTTATGTCTCAGCAGACGCCATAAATGGGCCAGATTGTTTTTCAAACACCAGAGTTATTGCCCTTTGTTTATTAAAAAAATATACAAAAATGGACATTATTCAAGATAGAGACTTCATTTTTTATCCATTCTTCGCCAATCTTGCACAGTATGTCTATTATCATGAGATTGCAGTTGAAGTCAAATATAAGCAAGATCGGACCAGAAACACCAGAGTTATTGCCCTTTGGTTGTGAAAAAAATATGCAAAAATTATGCAGGATAGAGACTTCATTTTTCATCCAGTCTACACCAATCTGGCACAGTTTGTCTATGACCATAAGATTAAAGGTGAAGTTGAATATAAGCAAGATCGGACCAGAAATACCAGAGTTATTGCCCTTTGTTTGTGCAAAAAATATGCAAAAATGTACATTATTTAGGATAGAGACATTTTTCATCCAATCTTCACCAATCGTGTACAGTTTGTCTATGAACGTAAGACTACAGGTGAAGTCGAATATCAGCATGATCGGGCCAGAAAACCAGAGTTATTGTCCCTTGTGTTTGGAAAAAAACATCAACAAGTTATCAATGATTGGCTTGCACACACAATTTTTGATTCAATGTTGACCAAACTTACACAGTTTGTGCATGACCATAACAATTGATTGATAAAATTTGATTTCCAACAGTTTCGATACTTGCATGCAGTTATTTGTACATGCAACATTGATGTCTTCAGAGCCTGCATTAACATCATTTATTATCATTGGACAGAAAATTATCAAAGAAAAAGCAAAACTTTACCTTATAGCGCAGCCATCGCAAGTATCGCATTGCAACTAGTTCTCCAAAAGTGTTTGCGAAAAAGACATCAAAATCTACTGTTTCTTCATTTTCCAGAATTGTCAATGACTAAATGAAAAAGGGTCAGGTAAGAGTATCGAGAAAAATGATTTGAGAACCATTAGCAAAAAAACGCACATCCACTACCCAACTCATACTTTAGTTAGCCCATCGCACTAACCGATGTTTTAAATCAAAATTGATCCTATCCCCCTCTGTGTATTGTTCAGATACCTTAATTTTCAAACCTGTCACAACAGTATGGTCTTCATCTGTACCAGTTCCCAGGTGAGCGCTTTGGGCCATCATGGCCCTCTTGTTTAGTTATGGTGGCCTTGACCTTGACCCCATATGCAATCCCAAGCGAGGTCTTGATATAACGTATCTATGTATGAAGTTTCATTACAATAGGTCAATTCGTTATCGAGTTAGAAAGCAAAAACAAAATGTTGTTGCTGACACCCCTCTGTGAAAATGTAGTGGTTTGTAACCAAAGTTGAACTTAACCTGTATTTTATGATGCTACACATGTTTACAAAGAATGATTTGAATATGTCGATTCATTCTTGAGTTATCATCAGGAA